>JANIJG010007811.1:0-52500 GCA_024611175.1 Megaceryle torquata
AATTATTTATAATCTTTATATAATTAATTATATAATAATTTATATATAATTTTAAATAGAAAGTTTTTATGCTTTATATATTAAAAAATCGTAACACATTTTAAATCATCATTTTCATATTCTTCTTCAAGATGCATCTTACACTTTACATTAACTTCAGTTAAAAAAACCCATAATTAGTTAAGAGCTGTATATTTCTGAGGACTCCAGGCTAACTTTACTGGATGATACACTAAGAGATCTACTCTTAAAAGAGCTTCTCCTAATAGGAAAGTAATTTAAATGCTCAGAGTATAGGACAATCTCAACACAAAGATAGCCTGAATTACTCACATGCAATACACACCTTTATTTTTTTATTTGTCCTGTAAAACTCATGTCCCTTTTTGTTTATTTGAGAAGTTTTCTCGATGACCCTGATATCCCATTTTTTGGCATTTTTCTCAGAATTTACTGTTGGTATTTGAATACTAATATTTCTTTTTATTATTTATATATATCACATACTATTATGCCTGTATATATACACCTATATATCTAGCAGAATTAAATATTTTTGTCTTTCCAGATGGCTGTAAAGTCTTAAGGGTTTTCTTCTACATCTGTACTTCTGTACTTTAATATTTCAGCCTTGCTTTAAAAGTTTTATGGTAGGATATCCTATTTTTAGCACCAAATAGGCAATAATGTGTCTCATTCTTTATGAAGGATATTTTATCTATTAGTCTAATGAAATAATAGCTTGGAGTAAGATTATCTTCTTTTCATCAGTGAACCTGACACCCTTGCAGAGGCAACAGTCTTTGCAAACACCAGCAGGGATCCAGCACATTGGTTACCACCTCAACACAAAGAATTTCCAAAGCAGATGCCCATCCGATGGTGTTTTGAGGAAAGATACAAGGTGGCCATTAGGACTCAACAGAAATTTTCAAGACTGATGAGGGTTTCTGTATTGGCCAGTGTGGCACAGCCCCCTTCCAGGTCAGCTGAATGGTTCCCTGCCTTGGAAACCAGGATGTCACAGGGAGGTATGATAGGAAAGCAGACGCACGCCAACACCCTGATTAAAAGTTTACACACAGGCAAAGAGATTCAAGCTGCTCAAGAGTAAAAGCTCACCCCACAAAAAAAATTAGTTGCCCTGTGACAAGCTAGGATAGTTCTTCAGAAACAAACTAGGAAATCCCCAGAGCAGTGGACCAAGGGCAGAAAGGCATTGGACAGATTTCAGGTTTTTTGCCATTTGTGCTACGCACTATTGTGTCACACATTTGTGTCACACATTTGTGTCACAGAATGGTAAGGATTGGAAGGGACTTCTAGAGATCATATAGTCCAAAACCCCTGCTAAAGCAGGTTCACCCAGAGCAGGTTGACCAGGTACACAGACAGGTTGGTTTTGAAAGACTCCACAACCTCTCTGGGCAGCCTGTTCCAGTGCTCTGTCACACTCACAGGAAAGAAGTTTTCCCTTGTGTTTAGGTGGATCTTCCTGTGTTCCAGTTTGTGCCCATTGCCCCTTGTCCTGTGACTGGGCATCACTGAAAAGATACTGTCCCCATCCTCTTGACACCTGCCTTTTAGATATTGATAAACATTGATCAGATCCCTTCTCATTCTTCTCTTCTCCAGGCTAAACAGAACTAGGTCTCAGCCTTTCCTCACAAGAGAAAATCACGTGTGTGATGGCCCCGTAGTTTATTGCCAAATAGCTCATGGAAAAATGGTGCACAACATGACAGACATCATACCTCTACTGATTAGAGGTATTAAGGCTTGTTCCAGACTTTGGTGTAGGTAATATTTTCCTTTACCTTTAAAAATATATTCTGAGTTCTCTCCTTTTGTGAAATTCATGTCCTTCATTCTTATATGAGGATACCATCCACTTGCAGAGTTTAACAAACATTAATAGTGGTGGTTTCTGCATAATAGGTGATGTAATACGTGCATCAAAATATTTTAACACTTCCTTTCATGTCACTCAGCAGCAATATATGCTGACTGTTCAGGAAAAGCAACTAAGGGACTATGAAAGGAGTCCCCAGGCTCTCCAACAACAGCAGCAAAGCTACATATTAAAAGAAAAATAAAACAACTTTAATGACCTCATTTTTTATTAATTTTTTTTTTCTACTTTACTTGCTAGCTGGAAAGAATGAACTATACTATCATGACCACCCAGATAAAGATACTGGCTATGGAAGCTCTGCTAGGCATACAATGCCTTCTAATGGTGGAAGATAGCTATAAAAATAACCAAATGACTTAGGTTTTACATTTTTTTTTAAGATGTAGATTAATTTTTCCTGAAAGACAATAATACATAACCTACAGAGGTTATAAGGAACATTGCTTTCTCCTTTACAAACAGAAAATCATTTATACTAGGTTTTTATTTCAAGCACACACTAAAATTATTATTCTTCACAAAAGAGGAAAGGGAGTGTCTGCCAATCAACGTGACACACTATTGAAAGACTGGCACTAATAGCTATGACAAGAGCAAACCTGTTTGAAGCAGAGCTGAGGCTGCCTTTCTTTTTTTTTTTTTTTAAGTATACCAGTCATCAAAAATAATGTTTTATCTGACTAGAAACCCAAGCAATATTCTGCTATATCTCACAATGACAGATTTTTTTAATATTTTTTTAAATTACAGCAGTTAAAGTATGTTATTGAAACAGCGATAAAGACTAAGAACATAACTATTCCAAGAAAAAAATTAAATATGCTTGCAAACAAAACTGTATATCTGTTCTTTGGAGGCTTTACTTAAGGTATGAATTACAAGTTTGCATAGCTACTCAAATGACTTGTATTTCCATTATTTCATTGATAAATAGCATTCACTTAATTTTATATTTTTGTACTTTGATGCATTCAGAGAGTATAAGAGTAAACCATCTTTTATTATTTCATTTCTCCTAATTTTTTTCAACTGTGTATTTTCTACTAGAGTCAAAAGATGTAAAAGAAAGGATAAGAAAAAAAAATTAAAAGTAGAAAAGCACTAGGATACTAATATAATTGCTATATTATCAGGTTATGTGTGTCCAATTCACATTCTGAATACGTCTGCAATTTCTACTTGGCAATACAGTTATACCTTGATAAAATCAGATAATAGATCACACCATAACTCTTAGCAATCAATTTTTTCTCTTAATAATTTGATAAATGTAGCTGTCAAATGGGATAAAGATCACAATTTTAGTTGGGATTAACTATTTGAAGTTTCAGCATTCCATTCATGAATATTGCAATGGTTACAACTGATAGGATCACAGTTTTGTCCCTTGTTGATGATGTAATCATGTTGTGGGTTGCTAGTACAGCCTTGTTTCTCAAAAGCTAAAGAAACTGAAAGAGAAATGTGTGGAGAGCACAACCTTTCAAAAAGTGCACTTCAGAACATTTGGAAAAATACTTTTTAAACATGCAGAAGAGAGACTTGAGGGTAAATTTTTCTCATTTTCACTGCTCTCTGGAAAGAACTAAAACATGCTCTAACTGTTCCCCTGATCTAAAAAAGAAAAGAGCAGGATGTAGACCCAGTTCAGTGAGAAGATGATTAGATGAACTGTTTTTTTCACCAATTTCAGATCTCAGCAGCCAATAACACAGTAAGGGAACTGCCAATCAGAAGAGCAGAATTTCATAAGGATTCTTCAAATATCTTAAATAAATACATAAATAAATGTATGTTCTAATGTGTTTTAATAAGAATTTAATGACATACCAGAAAGAAACTTATTTTAGGCAAGTGTATCTCTACTGACGTACAGATAACGTCAGGCTCAAAGAGAAGTAAGAATTTAGAACCAATGATGGGAACGTCATCTTTGTGAGAAAGAACACTTTGAGGGACTTATGTGTCTCCTCAGCTATCCCTTTGCTATCACAGCACCTAAACACAAACACAACCCTTACCAACAGGCTGTAAATTAATACAGTTTTAAGAGGAGAAAGGACTATTAGATAATAGCCTGACTTCTGGTATATCAAAGCCCCTTAAATAACACTTAATTCTGCAGTGAACCCAGTCTTCTCAAGGCTCAAAGGAATGGTACAGGGATAATTTCTTCTGTTAGTTGTTGCCAGAGCTCAATCGACCTCATATCTAAGTGTTTGTACCTTCTTTCTCATTTCAATTTGTCTGACTATGCTTTCAGTAACTGATTTTTCTTAGGCTTTTCTCAGCCAGATTAAGAGTAGCTCATGTCTGATATTTTCTCCCTGTGAAGCAACTCATACACTATAATCAAGTACCTATCTATCATTTTGGTCATGAATTATGTAACTCTTCATGAGCACTAAGCGTTCAATCACCATGTAGGCAGCCAACTGCCAAAACATGATCATCACGATCTTTGTTCTGTGGATGCCCAACCCCAGAGGCATCTATAATTTTCACGGAGGCACAGGCACACTAAAGCTGTACTTCCAAGCATTCCTGAAAACATGTCTGTGCAGAGAGGGGAAGCAGCTCACACTTTTAGTTCTGTTAGGTTCCTTAAGAGTAAGTGATCCTCCACAGTAAGCAACCCTCCACTCCTACTCACAGGGCCCACGGCGGCAGAGTGTCTCAGAACATGCTGGGTAATCTGAGAGCTTTGCAAGCACAGCATCACTTTTAAAGAAAAAAGAGACTTAGTAAGGTGTACAATGAATTGATCTGGCTTCCCTGATTCTTTTTAAATTAAAAGACTTCCAAGGAAGATTTCATATGGCTGTTAATTCTAAATTATGTGAAACATCTCCAAATTTTCTGTTTAATGTCTTAAGTAGTTCCCTCACACAGTTGACGTGTGAAGCCATTCTGAAACAAAAGCTTTGTGACTTGAACTATGAAGGCATTGCACCTATTTTGCACATGGGGAGACTCAGACAGAGAGCTAGACCACTACAACAGTTGCTAGGTGAAAAACTGGATTATTCTGACTTCCTTAAGTAGTGTTCATTCTTGGAGATCATGTTCACTTTCAGCAATGCAGCACAGAAAACAAAACAGAAAAAAACAATATTATTGTTTTCAATGTGATCATGAAAACAATAATGAGCAAATTGCTCCCCTGCTCTCTGAGGAGCTTTTTGCTTTACAGCCACTTTAGTATCTACAGAAGACTCCTATGCACAGAATGAGATATCACGGTCTCTGCAGCTATTGGAATAATAGAGATGTCAAGCCATAGATACTACACTCCTCAGATATAAATAAAGCATCATAATACTATCATAATGTTCATAAGACAAGAGCTCCTAAATGATGAGCACTTAGTTCAAACTGAAGTTATCACTACACCAAGTGATGCTGCTCCAAAGCAGAAAAAGCACTAAGTCAGAGTATTGATCCCATCCAAGTTCTACCACAGCTATGGGCCCTTCTCCTCTCCCACTTGTCAAAGTATTCAGTCTCAGTTAAAATCAGTATTGAGATGTATCATCATTTGGAAGAAAAAACATGACTCTTGGAAAAAGTAACAGGAATAATATGAATAGCTTCCACTGGAACCAAATTTCCATGACTAAAACATTATCTGCAGGGTTCCTGAACTTGCTAGTAAGCTCTTTTCCATTATAGAGCAGTTATACAATCTAATGGTATCTTAACTGTCATTTTTTTAAAAAAAGAAAATAAATGAATATTGTGAATAATCAACAATCACTGGATTCCTAATTTTATTTTTTTTTCAAACAGAATTTCGACTCTGACACACCTTGGGAAAATGGGTCAGAGAATATCAAGAAACAGGAAGAAATCTCTTACAGAACAGCACATAATGACATTCTGGATTTGATGGTTTGTATAAAAATTAGAGGTTAAATGTGTAAATTGGTATTTGAAGTGTAATCTAGCAAATTCAATCCATAATTTTATGTGCAGATGCATTTATTTTTGTTGGTTTGTGTGCATTAAACACCTGCTGTTCAAATTCAGTACATTTTAAAAAGTTAAAGACAAAAGTACTCTGCAGATTGTTATTGTTTTAAAATATATAATGATACCTCAAAAGGTTTATAAGGAATAAAATTGTATAGTGAAGTATCTCCCTCTATGACAGAGCCTATAGCAAAAAGAGGAAAGAAAGTCTAAATACCTGGTTTTGTGTCATTTCCTTATATCAATTCTTCATATCATAGAGGGTTTCAAAGATGAAGAACAGGAAGTGCTGTCACCTATCAATTACAGTATCATCCTTACTCAGGCACAAGCTAACTTGTTCTGCCTTCCACCACCCACAGTCTCTCAGAAATGTGGCTTCTTCAAACAGGAGCTGTTACTGACCACATAAAGCAGTACAGTAGTTGCCAAAGAAAGCTGTCCTGTATGTAATCCTGGTTTTGCTGGGACAGGATCACAGGCCAGCCATGATCTGCCGGCCATCAGCAGCTTGGAGCCAGCTAGGGCAGCTGAATCCAGCTGGCTACAGGTGTACCCCAGACCATAACATCGTGCTCAGTATAAAGAGGGAAGTTTGCTGAGGATGTAGGGATTTTCTGTTTGGGCTCCTCCTGAACCTGCTGCTTCTCCTGAGGACTGCCTTCCTCTTTATTGTGACCACTGTACGTTCGCTGGGCTGAATATAACTGTTTATACTTTATATTTGTATTAGCTTGGCTGTTTCATTAAATGTTTTAATTTCAACACCCTTCTCTGCTGGGGAGGGGTCACTGGGTGATAGAGCAACTGCTATCGTTTAGCCATGCATATGGGCTAACTGGAGACAAAAGCTAAACAGAAATTAGTATAAGAGCATGATATTATAAAGAGCATTAACTCTGAAATCCAACTAATAATCTTATCTTCACAGATGAGAAAGTGACTTGATTTTTACTCCTAGTCACAGCGTGAAGGTACCCCACAGCTCCATTCTTGGTGGGTTGTGGTGAAGGAGTTTCTGACTCGTCCTGCAAAGTGGCTGGTGTTGGCATCTGTCTCTTTGCCAGTGACAAGACTTATTCTATTTCTATTCTGCTCAAAGAAGCAAAGGGGCTGGCTTTCTTGTTACAAAGCAATATTAGAACACAAAAGACAGACAAATATGTTTAAGTTAAAAAAAAAATCGATCTTGTGTGACACTTTCATACTCATATCATCCTTAAAGGGTTCTATGCTGTGTTGCAGATTCTCTGTGGGTGCAGCCAGTGACCAATAAGTCATTGGTAATCATGAACCAGACACAGAACAAATCTTATTTTGATAAGGAATGTAAGCCAGGGCACAGGAACTATCCCCTCATTCCTCTAAAAATCTTTTCTAAAACCTTTAACTCTCAGATGTCCATCAGTCAGAAATGGATTGAAAAGAAGAAATTAAAACCCCTTTAATGTAACTGATGTAAACTCACAATTGTCACCTAGGTTCTGCTTTAATAGGGTTTCTTCCTCAAAGGAAAGCACAGTATTGCCCTTCTAGCAATGGGATTATGCAAACAGTATTTGAACACTTCTGTTGCACACCCATTCTAGGCTAGCCTGGCAATAATTAGGTGATGACCAGATCTTGCCTGTACAAATATGTTTGTACAGTATCGTGTTTAGTGAAAAGGGATTTCTACAGTATAAGAATGAATGTATAGAAAATAGGTTATCATTAGTATACAACAGATTGATGACAGTTTTCCTGTGTTGCAAAGACAAACGTGTCAAATAGTTTTAACCACAGCATGCTGCAATGAGCAATTCATTTACCTAGACACAGTCTTGAACAAGTATCATGAAAACTTCCACAGGTTTTGTAATTTTGTAAAAATGTTAATGATTGTACCAGTGTTGTAACTGTGTTATGTCTGCATATCTGTCTATTAAAAATTTTTAGTTTTCATATTATTTTAAGTGGTATTATTGTAGTAAAAATCCAACAGTGCCTGGACTTAAAACTCTGAGTTGAATATTCCTTTACTTTAGTGAGAACTATGGTGAAATGTGATTTCAGTTTTCTGACCTATTTTGAAATTGGTATTCTGCCAACTGGCATTTTGTTTGCACATCCAGATATTATCCACCATATGCTGACATGACGTGATGATTCGTTCCAAAATGAAGCGGAATAGTTGGCAAATAGAAATATATAGTACAAATAATACACTGCCTCTAGACAGGAAAGCAAGCAGTCATTTGGAGAGGACAGAGAGGTTTTAAAATAACTTGAGTGTACACACTGCACAGACCTGAATGAAAGCTCTCTGGGTCATGGTATCTTACAGGTATGAGGGACTGAAAGATTTTGAGATCAATTCCTTAGAGAAGTTCATTCAAATCTGACACAGCAGTACTAATAGCAATACATCAATGGAAGATTAATTTGCATCTTAGGGAGAATTTGGCCCACGTAGGTTCTTCCTCCTTTGGATTCCCCAACTCTTTCTCCTCACCATCTGTTCTTTTTTCCCCACTGCTCTGACTTGTCTTCCCGCCCAGTGATGTCTAAGTTATCAGCCTCTCCTGAGTTAAGATCACATTTCACTCAAGCTCCAGATTAATTTTGCATTATTTCTCCTAATCCCTTGCCTTTAAACTCTTATTTTTCTCCTAACTTGATGCTCCCATTAAACTTCTGTAGTCTATTCTGAACTGTAGAAACTTTATAAAAATACTTGTTCCTAAACACACTCCAATGTTTTTCTTTTAATTCCTGTTTCCAAAAGCAATGTTTTTGTTTTGCATTGCTCCAGTGACTTCCACGCAAGTGCTCATTAAGGTAAAGCCTCAAAACATACATGTAAGTTATTGATTGATCTCTGCTGCTCTGCCTTCTAAAGCTGAACACTGTCTGCTTTTATTGTGATGAAATCTAAGACTTTTTAAAGTGGTACATTAATTTCCCAGTGCATCTCCTATGGAATTTTGGGTTTCTGTTCTTGGGGGAATAGGGTGGGCAGAGGGACTTAATACAAATGTTAACATTATTTCTCTGTAAAAGTTCAACTAGGTTTCAATATGAGGCACCCAAATCACATGCACTTCTGATATTTATGTATTGTACTGCAAGCTCTGCCTGTGAAACATGAATGGACTTCAGCACTTACCGCATAACCTTCATCCCCTCTGAAAACTTGAAGAGGATTAAGCCCATTTTAAAATCACATTCTTCCTCACAATAAATGATAATAGCATAACAGCTAGTTTTCTTATTGCAATCATTTAAGAAAGCTCATCTAGGAAAGAGAAGAATTTGTAAGCCAAGGGAAGTATGACCTTACCAGCATGCAAGTATGCCAGATCAGGATTTTCAATGTCTGGATGTAGGTCTTTCAAGTGGTTACGAAACTCCACAGGGATATTGGTTCCATAGTCACATTTAGGACAGTTATACATTTTCACTCCTTCATGCTTTCCTGTATGTAAGATGTGTTTACGGATATTTTCAGCACAGTTAGACCTGAAACGTGATTGAAAAAAAGAAATAAGTTATATAGCAATTTAGTCTCTACTAGTTGTTAAAATAAAACCTAGTGTTATAACAGAAAATAAGTAGTCATCAGTCATTTTTACTATCTGCCCAATTTTTGCACCCTCTTAAGCTTTGCATAAATGGTGTCCTTTGCATGAAGGCTCCCAAAGCTGTTTCAGGTTAACTGAGCAATATACCTGAATCGGAAGCATTCAATAGTGAACAATATTTTTCTTACATTTAAAAATTCTTAACTTTTATTTTTCTTGATGGTAGTCAGTGGTGGACAGAAATTAAACAAAAATCTTTAACTTAGTAAATCTGAAATGCACAGATGCCTGTAACATTCCCAGCAGAGCTCACATGAACTGTTCCCACACAGTTCCTAGATTGCATGGGTGTTGCTATGAATGATTTTTCTAAGGATAGTCCACCACCTCTCATCTCACCTTGTGAACTGATCCTAGAAAAGAGAATTGAGTCATTCAAGTTTATACCTTTTTGAAAATACACAGATTCTGATTTATACCTTAAATACAGCCTTTGTGGACAGAGTGGTGTTTTCATGCATAAAAGTCAGAATACATATACAATTAGTCTTATGCATTTCAAAGAAATGTTTCTAACAGTATTTCTGAAGGAAAGTGAATAAAAAAATATTTCCCATTTGTTTTATCCAGAGATCCATGACAGTAATTTTTATTTTCCAGTCTTGAAAATGTTGCAGTCTCATTCCAAAATTATTTTGCATTAGAATTTCCTACTTATTCGAAATCTGTGATGAATTCCATATAAAATATACAGCTGCTTCATTTATTTAAATTGGAAATAAGCATTTTATTTATTCTCAAATCAAAGTAACAGCCTGTGTACAGATATTTTTATCCTTTCTTAATACTGTACAATATTAATATTGTTGAACTAAGAACAGTAACACAGTTTAACTGAAAAAAGTAGAAACACTCAAGTGAACTATATAAATACATAACACTTCACAAATATTCACATAAGACAACAGTAGTATTTTGAGCACCTGATTGTTTACCTGTCACTACTAGAAATACCACAGGAACAGGCACCTAGAAAAAGGACCCCCGAAATAAACTGGAAGCAGCAGCTTGAAATTCTGTTGGAGTGCTTGTCTCTCCCTTGGAGATGGTCAGAGTAAAGCTGATATCTGCCTTACGGTGCTGCCAAAGCTCACCCTCTGTCATGTCCATCTGCTATATACCAGTATAATGATCAGACTCATGAGAACGTCAGAAAAGACACTTATGTTCACTGAAAAATATGGGAAATATTGGTCCTCAGCATCTTTCAGGATTTAGCCCTAAAAAAAAAATCACAATGCCCCTAAATGTTGTTAAAATGAAACATGTATTTTATTAACAACAAAAAAAAAAAAGGATAGTGTACACTACAATGAAAGCAGAACACAATCTGGTGACCTTCCATCATGGGTTATACTTTAAAGGGCAGTAGATTAAAGCAGAGAATACAAATCTCAAATAAAATATCTGTGTCCTTTTAGCTCAGCTCTCATACTATGCTGAGGAAAGATATAAAATTTTTTACTTTGAAATATTTCTGTGAAATATATAAAGGATCCGTGGAAACCTATGTAAGAGTTGTGAAGAAAACCCAGCCAGTTCAAGTCATAAAAAACCAGATCTATCTCCTTTGATTTGTGAATTTGCTCCAACCACTTTGAACAGAGCAATGCTAAAGTCTCATTTATTCAGTCCTCAGTTGAGTATCTGTGACTAAACACACCCACATAGTGATATATTCATCAGGGGAAATAAAAATTTAAAAAAATATCTTTTCCTACATGGTGAGGTGAGAAAGGCTTGATCAGAAATGAGGAATATGAGATCACAAGGCATTACAAATGGCATCTTGTATTAGGTTGTACTGCAGCAAAGTAAGCCACACAGGTAACAATTGGCAAATCCAAGCCCTTTTGAAGCTGAAATGACAGAATAAACTGTGTATACAATGTTGGGGCTTTTTTTTTTAACTATTTAGTGTGCTTTGAACGTCTGTTCTATAAGGACTCTTCTCCTGAGTACTGTGCAAGTGATATTATGCCTGACACAGAAAACCCCACCAAAACCCCCGCTCTGTGTACGTGTGCGCTTACATCAATTTGTTTCTTAGGGGCAAACATAGAGGTCTATGATTTTAAACAGCACTGTATTTTTATTAAAGCTATATCATGATAAACATCTACCTAAAATATTAGAGTGTTGCAGTAGTGATGATAGTTAAGCATTTGACAGGCTTTGTGTTATAAAATTCAATTCCAGGACTTTTAAAAATTTGAGATGAAAATTTCCTTTGTTCTGAAATGTGGCAACTTAAGAGCCCAGCCCAGAAGAAATTGAGTAAAACCTTTCTGATTTTTGGGTTCCACTCTGAATTAAGCCACAAACAAATAAATGCAGCTTTAAAGAGGCTAGTTTGTATTCCAGTAAGGCTAAACCAGAGTTTTCTAGGTTAAGTTACTATTATAATTTCTTAATATAAGCATGCTTTTGACCTTATGATCCATTTCCCATTTTGAAAATAAAATGTATATATTTCATGAAATTTTCCATGCTCTGCAATAACAGGAAGGGGACTCATTAGAGAGACTTAATTAGTCTAAAGCTACATTCTAGGGGCTTATATTCAAAGCTGATGCAGAGAAACAGAACAGAACTTTTGCTTTTATTTCACAGTTTGCAGTGAGTCTCCTTATCAGACCTAAAGAAAGGTTTGAGACTCAATGCAGACCCTACAACAATTCTGTGAAAGGGGAGGGCAAAACCTCTACAGAGTTTTCAGTGTCCTATCAGTGCTATACATGGTGAAAGAGGAGATGGGATGTGTTAGGAAGGTACATTGCAGATGAGCAGGAAATGCGAGGAGCTGAAAAGCTCAGCCCATACTTCCTCTGCCACAAGACTGGACAACCTCCTCCATCAAAGACTGATATACTAGGAAGGGCGTAGGGCCACTTTCCACTGAGCACATCCAGGAGAACTTGCACATTTCTGTAAAGGACAAAGCTTTGAAGGAAGGGAGATGGATTTCTCTCCTGAGAAATGCAGCTACTGCTTAAGACGAAAGGAAAACCTCTTTTGGCTGAAGATAAAAAAGGGCTTTTATCTCTGATATTCATTGCACAGCGATGCATTTACATTGCTGCTCTAACTGCACATTTCTTATTGTTATTAGAAGTCCATCCCTACCAACCAGTTACCTGTCCTTCTTTTGCTGCTCTAAATAAATTAAAGGTTGTTGCATATTCAAATATAAACTGGAAATGACTTGTTAATTGTAAAATTGTACTTTAGTCACAGAATCATAATGGTTGAAGTTGAAAGGCACCTCTGGAGGTCATCTGGCTCAACTCCCCTGCTCAGCTGGGGACACCTAGGGCCAGTTGCCCAGGACCATTTTCAGGCAACTTCTGACTATCTCCAAGGATGAAGACTCCCCAGCCCCAATGGGAAACATGTGCCAGTGTTTGATCACCTTCACCATGATAAGGTGTTTCCTGATGTTCAGAGGTAAAATCTTGTGTCTCAGTGTGTGCCTATTACCTCTAGTCCTGTCACTGGGCACCACTGAAAAAGAGCCTGGGTCCATCTTCTTTACACTCTCCCTTAGTTGATGACATCCTCCTGAGTCTTTTCTCCAGGCTGAACAGTGTCGGCTCCCTCAGTCTCTTCTTATTTGAGAGAGGTGCTTCAGTGCCTTTGTCAGCTTAGTGCCCTTTTGCTGGATTCTCTTAAGTATGTCCATGTCTCTCTTGTACTAGGGAGACCAGAACTGGACACAGTGCTCCAGGTATGGACTCACCAGCATTGTGTAGAAGGGAAGGATCACCTCCCTTGACCTACTGGCAGCTATCCTCCTAATGCTGCCCGGGATACAGTTAACTTTATTTGCCACAAGGGCATGTTGGTGGCCCATGCTAAACTTGGTGTTTACCAGGAACCCAGGTCCTTTTCTGCAAAGCTTCTTTCAAGTTTGGTGGCCTCCAGCATAGAATGGCATGTGGGGCTGTTCTTCCCCATGCGCAGGACTTGGAACTTCACCTTGTTGAATTATATGAGGTTCTTGTCAGCCCATTTCTCCAGCCTGTTAAGGTCCTTTTGGATGACAGAACAACTCTCTGGTGTACCAGCCACTCCTCCTAGTTTTGTGTAATCTGCAAACTTGCTGATGACACTCTGCCCCATCATCCAGATCATTAATGAAGATGTTGAAAAGAACTGGACTCAGTAGTGACCACTGGGGCACACCACTGGTCTCCAGCTAGACTTCATAGCACTGATCACCAGCCTCTGGGCCCAGCTGTTCAACATAAGCAATGTACCCAAAAAACACGTAAATTACTTTTGATGTCATTGTTACTTTGTAAGCAAATCTCAGAATACTGTTAACCTAGAGAGGAACAGGATACCACAGCAAAAAAGTTGGGTAGGTATCGTAACAGTGAATAATCTTCAGCTTCCGATGGACAACTCCAGTGGCACCCTACCACAGTGAAGCTCAAAACTTCTCCACAACAGGGCCTAAAGCAAATTTCCCTATCCCAAAGATGAGAACAAGCCAGTTTATTCAAGTTTTCAGTGGTGACTGTGCTTGTGCAGGCATCATCCATAGAGTGACAAGGAAGCCAAAAGCCACAACCCTCTGCATCCACATCTGCTTCTTAGCAGCATTGATCCTCTTTGCTGAGAGACTGGAAGTAACTGGAAGGTTAGGAGCAGCATAAAATGCCCAGACATTTTATCAGCATGAGAAGCTGCTGCCTTATTTACTTTGTCTTCTTTCTCCCATTGTTTTTCTCCTATCCTTATAAACATCAGTTACCAAAACATAGGGCATTGCACTAAGAGCAAGAACCAGAGCACATGGTCTACACAACAGTGGGAAAATACATGCTCCTAGTGCATGGGGCAAAAGTTCTCACAACCTCCTTCCTCCCTAAGCCAGAAAATACTATTGTTCCACCAGCCTCTACCAGCAGTATAAATGTGCCCCTGTGGAGGCATTTTCGCAGTGTTGCACTGGCAAGCCGTAGTGTGCCACCGACCAGATTCCTCAGCAAAACCAGGTCTACCCTGTTGGAAACAACAGCACTGTTGGGGGTTCTGGGATGGCAGAGCACAGATGTGCCCTATGCAGACGGCAGTGGGAGGTCAAAGCCAGCAGCAGGGAAACATGGGTGGAATGATGAGCCTTAAAGCAAATTTGTGCCGGGTGGGGAATTGTCAGCCTGAAGGTCCATCCCTCCAGCAAGTGCTGTCTTTGGTCATTATTCCCCCATCGTCTCTTCCTTCTCTCCCATCTTGTCAAGCTCAGCAAGGCTCACCAGCAAGCAGTACAAGCTGTAAGAGGGCAAGGATTTGGGCAGCCCTTCCCCACGCAAGGAGGCTCAGCCCCAGCCTCATGGCTGGATGCAGGGGGTTGTGCTCTGCCATCCTCCCAGCCAGCAGCACTGGTGTGGCTCCTGACTATCAGAGCTATCTGCTGTCCTCATCTTTTATGTGGCATGTTGGATAGAATCATGAAGTAAGAGAAATTCACAGAACATCTTCTGTTAATTCTAAATTTGCCTGTGCAGAACAGGAGTGCTTCTGTATTTTCTACGGGTTTTGTACATGAGAATATATTAGCATTGTATTCGACAGATAAATGAAGTATAGCAGCAAACAACCTATTTTTATTAAGATGTTACACTAATAGGAAACTGAAATTAGAACACTCTTCCATTATGCAGTGCCTGACATTTTCAGAAAGATGCTTACTGCAAGACACAAAAATGGAAGGTTTCAGAGGTGCAAATGAGGCAAAATGTTAATTATCTAGCCCACTACGTTTTAAAAATTTTAGCACCTTGTAGGGCTCTTATTTGCACAAAATAAACCTTTTCAAAAGGTTTCTTCAGGACGCTAGGTAGAACCATCCTCTTTCTGCAAAGAAATGCATATAACCTAAAGGACTAATGGCAGCTCCATGGATGCCACTATTTACAACATAAAAACAAACACAGGGATACAGCCAACCGATTGAAAAGATTTCTATTTTTCTCCTGTTTGTCAGTATGAATCAAGTTCACTCTCATATGGAGAGCACTCTGAAGGTTTTCTGCTCTGTTTATACCCTGCTATGTAATCTGCAAGAAGTACACAGAAATTGCAGTATTTTGACTGAAAAATAGCAAAGTCCCCAGATACTTTATTCCATAAATAAAAGAGTTATGATGAAAGCAAACTTTTCATGAAAGTAATATGTATCATCATAGATCCTTAACCTCAGCTACTCACCAAAATTTTGCAGGTGTTTCTTTCACAGAAAATACCATCTAACTTGGAAAACTGTCTTTAAATCAAAACTGCAATAATGTGATTACACTAGAAAAGGAGAGCCATAGATTTTTAGAAACGCAAAGTGACACGGAACATTTAGCTTGACCTCATGGATAGCACTGTTCATAAAAAGTTTGCTCAGTGATTCTTTCCTCAAAGCCTAACTCTTTTTGGTACTAAATCATCATTTACTGAGGCACACTGAAACCTGATGGAAAGCAGCAGGGAAACATAGGCATACATTGAAAACCACAGGCAAATGACTCTATAGTTGATCCCTCTTGCTTTTACATACTGTCATATTTCTTATATTCCTGCATCCAGCTGACACATAGTGTTGCATTCCCAACACATTCTGTTCAGCTGAAGAATCCTCTGCTACCTGGACCTCTAGTAGATGAGCTACAGGGACCCAGTTCCTTTCATCACACTGTGAGAAACCATCAGGTTCTTCCTAAACTTTTTTCAATTGCAAACATTGCTTTAAGCTTTGAGTACTAGAACGCATTTCATACCAGTGCTGCATAGATGGATGCCAGGACTTTCCTTATGCTCAGCATTCTCCAGTTCCAGACAGGAGTTCTGGGAGCTCCTGGACATTCCTTAAAGCACCAAGAGATCCTGTTCGCTCATTTAAAAGCGGAGACCTTTCAGGTTATTTTTAGCTTTACCACTTCCCCAAGTACAACCCTTCTAGCTTGCCGTTACTTCTTACCTCCATTAAACTGTATGAAAACTAGCATTCACTGGAGTGACAGTAAACAACCAAATGGGCAATAGTTTCCTGATAGGAAAGAAATAAATATCTCAATCTGTGGAAATTACATTATATGAACAGGCTTATTCAATCAAAACCTTCACAATGACAGTCACTCTGCCCAACTCCTGCTAAGCAAAAACCCAGACAAACAAACCAACCAAAAAATCCTCCCAGCATACTCAAGATTGATTTATGTTTCTATTTTTAAAATAAACTAAACTGATTTCCAGTTAACATGAACTAGCTACAACATTATACACAATCTGCATATACCACTGGCATTCAGTTCAGACCACAAGTTTAAAAATTAAAGTATTGGCTTACCTCCTCAGTGCTACAGGTCAATACAGTATTGCCAAGAAATAATAAAAAATAGAAAGTATTTTTGGGCGTGATGTTTTGCTGAAATACGTTGAAACTAACATTAACACAAATATGTAACATACATATGTGCATATGAATACAAGAAATGTGGTACCTTTTCACAGAATCATAGAATAGAATAATAGAGTATTTTAGGTTGGAAGGGATCTTTAGATGTTATCTAGTCCAATTGCCCTGCTATAGGCAGGGATGACTACAACTAGAGCAGGTTGCTCAGAACCCCATTCAACCTGACCTTGAATGGTTCCAAGGATGGGGCATCAACTGCTCTGGCAACCTGGGCCAGTTGTTACACCTGCAGTGTAACAATTTTATTCCTTATATCTAGTCTAAATCCACCCTCCTTTAGCTTTAAACCATTAGCCCTCGTCCTGTCACAACAGGCCCCCGTCTTTCCCGCCCCTTTTAAATACTGTACAGTCTCCCCAGAGCCTTCTCTGCTCCAGGCTGAACAATCCCAACACTCAGTGTTTCTTCACAGGAGAGGGGCTCCAGCCCTCTGATCATTTTTGTGGCCTCATATTTTCTCAGTCTACTTATTACTAGCATGCACCTTGGTTACTTTTTCCTTGCCCTTTTCTTTTAAAGCCAAAAATCCTACCTTTTATTTAGGTTTTAAATGACTGGGAGAACAATCACATGAATACATGTGTTAGTGCTCTGCAACCAACCTCAATTTTCAAGTGACTTATGATACTATTGCCAGAATTAGCAGCATACAGTTCCTTGGGAACTCAGGAGGTCAACTACAACACACCCACAGTCAGCTAAATTCTGCCTGTGTCACTGCTGGTAAATATCTCTCTCTGCTGTCCATAAAGACCTCTGGTCGACAGTGGCAAAGTAGCTCTTTCTGCAGTGAATGTTTGCCCACAGCTGATGCTTTTCAACCCTACCAAGCTAAGCTGACCAAAGTACACATCCAGAGTGCCATACAAATACATGCCCAACAATCTGGTGGCCGCATGAACTGCCGTGTTTTACATGTACTGCCACGTATGGCATGTACTGCAACTCAGAAAATATGAAGTGGCCCATAAAAGAGAGTACACTACGTTTACATGCTTTAATGAGATTTTATGATACAGTCAGTTTCACAAAGAAAATAATAAAAACGTATTTGGGATTTATTCTGACAGGATTATAGTAACACCCAGGGATAATAATCGTAATGTTTTCTGCTTTTCTACATTTATAGCATTGCATTTTTTTTCTGTAATGATCTATTTGTTATGACATACAGTATGTGTGACAGATGTCCAATGCTGGCTGCTAAAAAGTAGCAGAGCTCTGTAGGGAAGCAGCAAAAAACTTGTGCGTCAGCACTGAAAATGATGGAAGATTGATAATTACTGCTTGTGTCTCAACTCCCTTCAGCAGAGCAGCATGTCCAAATTGTAATCTGGCTGGATTCACTGCTATATTTACAATGTACTGGAATAAAAATTTCTCATTTCAAACAGTTGATCATTACAAATACATGTGATTACAAGGAGTTGATTACGATAGCCAAAATGCACACTTTTAAAGGCAAATTCAGGGTTATGGGGGATTCTGGAGGGAAATAAGAAGCAATATACTCTTGTCTTAGCTACCTCTGAAGAATCTGTAAAGCCAGGTTACAACCCTGCACAGGGAACAACAACTGAAGTATAAACCCAGTGCTGATATCTATACCTACTAAGGACTTTTCAGTCAGAATATTTGTTTCCAGGAAAAAAAAAAAAAGGAAAAATGTTTAGTTCACAACACAGTCCACAAGAAAACCTGAGTTTTGCAGAAAAAAAATCTGATTCCAGGGAAACAGCGGCTTTCTGCCTTAAATGTTTCCATTAATTTTGCTTTCTAAAGGAAGAGAAAGAAATAAAGGGGAACCTTTTAGACAGAAACCTGCAAATTATATCCAAACTACTAGACTTGGGAGAAGCAGGTGGAAAGGCTGCAGAAAGGCAGGGACACATGATTCAGCCCTTGACCTGTGCCATGGTCCCTGCTGCTCTCAGAGGTGCTGTGCAGGGCTGGGCTGCTCAGCTTCTGCGTCTGCCCAAGTAACTCCTTGGAGAGCGCCTCAGTGCCTCCTTCTACTGACTAGAAAAAATAATAAAAGATAAACAAACAAACAAACAAAAGCGATTTTTCCCAAGACTGATCTGCTGCTGAAAACTCTCTACAACTTTTACTAGAACTCAGGGCTGAAGGCAGAGCGGGCTCTGTAATGTCCGGGCTCAAGGGTCTGCTGGACCCACCTGCCTGCAGCACGAGGCATGCAAAGGTCTGCTGTGCACCGTGCGCCGCTGCACCGTGTCAGCCAAGGTTTAAGTGGCAGAAAGAGCAGGTGGAGTTCATCTATTTCACAGTAACTGAGAATAATCACTCCATTGTTCATGGGCTTCCTCCCTCCCCCTTTCCTTTCTTGTTGGAGCAGATGGTATAAAAGAGAAGTTGGTCTGAGAAACAGCATCTCTGCAGTGGTGTAATGGTGGAGACCAGGCTTTCAGTATCATAGGCCTGGATTTAGCAAGGTACTTGTGCACTTGTTCAGTTTAAGTACAAGCAGCCCCATTGACTTCAAAAGAATGACTCACAAGCTTAAATTTATGTACATGATCAAATACTTCACTGAAATGAGGCCATGGAAAGCATCCATTTGTAAAAAAAAGCTAGGATGAATTTAATTGAAGACATGCATTTCCTTTCAACATCAATTTTTCCCCCCTATTGTGCTTCTTTTAATGACCACATGAAGTAACTGAACAATTCTGTAGAATCTGGTTGTATAGGAACACAAAGTATTTCCACAAATAAAAAGTGCAGATGAAGCCTAAGAAATGGTGTGGATTCTATAGGCTGCACAAGATGAAAGTGGACTCCTAATGTTGTTGAAGTCAAAAATGATAGCAACAGACCCTAAAGGCTGCCTGTCAATCTTAGATGCAGATGACACTTCTTCCAACTGGCCTTTGTGTCAGTTCCTTCAGCCATTTTAGTGACAACACAGCTCCCTAGAGGGTAGATCCTGTTGCTTTGCAGCCTGGCTTCACACCCAGGGCACTGTAGTCTGTAAGATCTCTGCTCAAAGTAGTTTTTTTTTTAATGCTAATACATTGCCTCTTCTTGCCCTATCCCATCTCCAATCCCCCACACAAAAAGAGATGGTCATTTTCTTCTTCCTTTCAAATCTTCCAATTTATCAACGGAATAAGCATTAATTGTCTGAAAAAATTCACTTTTTGTTACGCATGCCCAAAGTACATATAAAATCCCTGCTAACAAAATTTGCAGATGACACTGTAATTGGTGGCATGATTAAGAACGATGTCAGTGTGGTCAGACAAAGCAGTTTCACGTGCTAGGCATGGTCAATCAGCACTTGTTCACAGACAATTACACATCAAGTCTCCCACCTTTGCACAACATGTGCAAGTAACTTACAGAATGCGGGAATGCTGTGAAGAGCTGTGAGATTGAAAATGATTTAGGGATTTGTGGACTGGTGGTTTAATGTGAGCTTCAGTGTGATACTACAAGCAGAAAGGTCCCATGCCATCTTTAGATGTGTAAGCAAGGAAATTGCAAGCAAATTTAAGGATGTAACATTCTTTTTATGACACTGAAGAAACTAATTCTAGAATATCTACTCCCTGTATTATGGCCTACACTTAAAAAGGGAAAGAAACAGACACAGAAATAAAAGTTAAGGGGAAAAAAACCCCCAAACGACTTAAATTAAAAACAAAGAAAACAAACAAACAAACAAACAACAACCCAAACAAACAACAAAACAACAAGCCTCTGGTTTTGCTTATTACACTTGAGCTTGGGGCTTGAGTAACTTAACAGGGTGCAATGTGTGATTAAGGGACACCTTAGCTTAGAGAAAACCTGTAACACAACGGAAAACAATGACAAGTTATGGTTAAATTCAAATGAGAAATAAAGCACTATTTCTTAGAGCAATTAACCTTTCACACAAGGGGAGTGGTTTCTGCAACTTTGGTTGTTTCCAGTTCAAACCCAAACATCTTTCTAGATGATAAAATTTAGTCAAAGGCAAGAGGATCCATACAGAGCAAACTGGAAAAATACTATGCAGTTTGTTTTATGTAGAAGGTCAGACTAGCCGAGCTTAAGGCTTTTTCTGGGCTTAAAGTCTACAAGAAGTACAGTTTAAGTCTGAAAAAAGTCATTGTGAGGTCAGACATTTATTGTGTTTCCATGATGTCATGGAAATTTGTTCAGTCTGCAAATTAAAATATATTCTTCCTGGCTGTCAATACTGCAAAATTATCTTAGGTTCTCAAAGTCAAATTTGGTTCTTTAGTTGGAGGTATGATTAATTATCTGATCTAAAAATCTGCCTTGAAAGTATATATTGGAGAAACATCATTCTCTTCAGATTATGTCCTCATAATGCCATTGTCTGCACAAATATAAGTAAATGCAGCATTTGGCTCTGTACTTTGAGCTTACTTCACAGCCATCATTCACCCCAGGAGAACTGATTTTAAGAGTAGGGAGCAAGCAAAAAATTTTTGTCCCTACAAAAGTACATTTGCTTACAAGGATGCCCTGCTGCTCAGTAAGAAACTGTAGTTTTCATGTAGCTAGATTTTCACAGTAGACCTACACATCAAGTTCAATGTGCCGTGTACTTCACCAAAAGTACTGAAATGGAATGCTGTGAATGAAAGCACTGAACTATGTAACTGACTTACCTAGCATACCTAGTGCATATATGCACAGTAAAATGTATAAGATGTTCCAGCACTTCTACTTCGGACTACCCAAAGTCCAAGATAAGATGTCTTGTAAAAGTATTAGCTTAAAATTGGACCACCCGGAACAGATAAATTACCATTCTTTCAACTATATAGAATTATGTCTAGATATTAGACACAGTATTTTAACTAGATGAGAAATCAAGGCAACACTGTAAATCTATTGATTGAGAAGAGTAGGAGGAACTGCCTGAACGGTATCGCTTCTAAGAACTGATCTAGTACCCAAGAAGAAAAAAATTAAACACCAGGGAAAATCATTCTAAATGCCAATGAAATTCTGCCATATTGAGGAATTTTACAGACCAATGCCCTATGATCATGGACGAAAAGGCTCGCTCTTAAAGAAAAAAAGAACACAACAAACCACCACATAAAACCAAACCCCGTCACATTACACAAATATAAAACTTCTTTCATGTAATACAGATAGCGTTAGGGACTTGCCTTTTTTTTTTTCCCCACAGAGGGTTAACATGAAAAGAGGGAAAAATGGCAAAATGTGGAAGTTGTTCTTTGGCTTCATCTTTCACATTCCTGTATCACACTACAGCAGAAACTAATGAACTTGCTCGTCTTCGGAAGCCCTTTTGCATGCTGGTTCCTTCACCCTTCACTCTGATCCTTGCAGATCTGCCCCATGCATGTGCCAATTTTACCGGTATCATATGTGCACTTTTATTAGTTGTGTTCTGATGATTTCTACTGAGAGATACTTAAAGCTTATACAAGTCAAAAACTATTTTATCACTTCTGAAGAAAACTAATAGGGCAGAGTCACTGAATGATAAGAGAGAGAGACCACTGAATTTATTTAATAATCCATGTCCATTTCACAAAAATGGCCTGTGTAATCCTTTTAAAAATAATAACCTGTTCATTTCAGACCTTGCACAATGCTTCTCTTTGTCCCTTGTAAGTCTCTCAAATGTCTTATTTTAAAGGAATATATAGTACTCCCGGAAGACATTTTCCCATTTCTATTCTCTTCAACTCCTGTGAGCCCTTGTTCTGTGTGATAAGGCAATCTCCTTCGGGATCTGAGCTGTGTAGTTTCGCACCACGAGTGACAAGGACTCGACTTGAATAACTGCTGTGCGCAGGTTGTAATTATGTCAGCTGGAGTGTTGAACAAGGGGACTGATTAATGTGAGCCCCAGCCCAGGCACAGTCCCTATCAAAACCTCCGTGCAGGCCAGCAGTGGGGATGGGTTAAAGCAGAAAGACAAAACATGCTGTATCGTCCATGATAGATGAATTGCTCCAACAGTCTTCAGGCAGATGTTCCAGGACAGTATAATATACAATTACTCTGCCTTATCACCTTCCCAGGGACAATAAAGCTTCCTCCTTCTATAGCTCATGTGAGTGAAGGCAAAATTAGTTTTACTTTTACAACACTGACTCACTTATCATGTTGCCTTGATTGTGCTTTTACAGCTAAAGAAAACATATATTCCACTCTTAAACTAAAAAATACCCACCAAAAAAACCCACCCTGCACACCTCACCTCTTATATAAAACCAAACGATCCCTTTGAATCTATTTTGCATCACAATAATACAGCCCTTAAAGGGCTAGCTCAGTATGTTATTATAGGGAACACAACTAACTTTAGAACAACTGGACCTATTAATATGGTTAAAGTTATACGCACATATACAAAGGTACATTACTGAATCAAGTCAGAATGCACAGATAATAAAAAATACATAGGTTTTGTACAAAGGATGCCTGTGCGAATAACAAGCCATGAGTGGCTATTTTAACTAAGCACTCATTCTAAAAATACCGCAGTACTCTTGTAAAACAATTCTTTGAGAAGGCATTAATCCACATACTTCTCTAAAGGCCACAAGAGTTTACTGCATAACTATTATAAATAATCCAAGTATTTTCAAAAAAAAGTAAACAAAAATTAAGTAAATTGTAGAAATTTAGGAGGAAATATATATGTATGTGTTAACAGAAGCAGTCTGTATGTTCTAGGGCTATTTCCAGGAGTTTACAAAACAGCAGTTTACTATCATGAAGTGAATAGCAAGAGAAGACTATAGGTCATAATATCCTGATATCCTTTCTTTCTAAATACTGGATGGTTATAGATTACAAAGCTGTGCTTTAAAGGAAAAGAGTCTAAATAGTTCACCTTGCATTCCAAGATGCATTGCTTTCAGTACTACCCTTTCTTCTGCTACATAACAATGACACGACCTCAAAAAAAAACCCAAAACAAAACAAAAAAATGCACCCAGAAATGCATTTAGAGACACACATTTTTGAAGGTCAGGTTTAAAACCAAAACCAGACTGAAACAACCAAGGCTGATCCTTACAACACTTAAGACTGCACATGTATTTGAAAAAGTCTATTTATATGCGTGCAGTTCTTGTGAAAGGTATTGGATTACTAGTCCTAGAAATGAGAGATGAAATTTTCCTAAGGAGACTATGGGGATTAGACACCAACACTGCACTTCAACTGAATGCAGGCTCCCAGCTGTTCAAGCTTCTTTGAGGTTGTAGCCATTAGACAGTATCACTGTCTTGGCAACAGTAAGGTTTCACCATAAGGGTACAGGCTTTCCTATACTCCTGTGGTGAAACGCAATCCTATGTTTACGAATCAAAACCTGGCTCCAAGAAAGCTGGTATGTTCCCACTGCATAGCATATTGACTTCAGAGGTTGGCACGACAGAATGATCTTACGCCACTTGCTGCATGGAGGAACAACAGAAAAATCAGTCTTGGCCTCAGAAAAATCACAATCTAAGCACTGACAAAAATATAATAGAGAATTACAGAATCAGAAAATAGGCAAAAAAGAGTAATGAGAGGTTTGAGAGACAGGGTGTCAGTAAACCAGGGTAGAAATAAGCTTCTGTCTTGTTTAGGTGCACCGTTGGTCATGGCAGTACTAGAAGGCAACCTAGACTATCCTCCATAATCATTCAAATTCCTGATACTATTAGTGGAGATAAGAAAAAACAAACTTAGGTCTCAAAACCTGCTTAAATTAGGTGTCTGTTTTCCTGAATAAAGTGTGGGTAGCCAATATGAAACATCTGGAGCTTTTATCTGCCCAGGAAAATGCAACAGTGATGCCCCTAACTTCTTGGAAATTCACAGAGTTCTAGGAAGTAGAACTCCTGAGTTTTGGGCTGCCCTTATCTTGAGAAGGCCTGAATCCTGCTCTCCCGTGTCCCAGGAAAGCATATTATCTGGCACAAAATAACCTGCATATAACCCTTCTCCTTAAAACTGCCAATAGACAGAGAGGAACCACCAGGAGCCAAAAGCAGATTTAATCCCTGTTTTCAGTTATCTCCCCCCATATAAATTTCCTACAAAATCCAAACAACAGGCTCCCAAAGCCCTGTTCTGTGACTTCTCAGCTGAGAATTGTAAACAATAACTAGAATCTGGCTGCAGACAGCACTGCCATTATTAATTAAATGTGTCCTGACTCAGGCCTCTAACACATACCCAAGAATACAGGAATAGGAGCCTATTCATCTACAAGTTGCACCCAAAGTTTTGAGGCAGACACACCCATATCCCCAGCAGAGAGATTTCTGAGCAGAGCTAAGTGATTTCACTTAGTTGTTCAAGAACCTGCAAACTCAGTAGAGAGGGAAGTGAAAAACAGAAACTCCTGGAGAAGCAGCTGCTTTTGGCTTTAGATGTTTTTTGGTATAATTTAGGGGATAGGGACCCTCTCTGCAAAGTTGAGTGGTAATAAGAAGTATCTGGGTACTTGATCCCACAATCTACTTGCCTAGTTTAACTTTTTTACTGTTCAGGACCCAGTCATGTCAAAGCTGTTGCCAACTCCCTGGCTTTCCATTTCTCTCTTAAGAAGCAAATACTTCATGACAAGCAGAGAATCGTCGCTTCACTGAGGACATGGAGCCGATGTGATTAACATCAGTGGGGCTGGGACTTTATCCACTGTCTTTATTTTTGTTTTATAGTATTGAACCCATGACAATACACAGTATCCAGCCACAGCGAGAGCTGCCTCCCAGCTGAGCTATGGAGCAGAGATGCTTAGATGGAGAGGGGCTTAGTTATAATCCTTTCTGTTACAGTCCTGCCATGCTACTGGTGAACTGAAACTAAAAATGGGCTCTTCAGAACACAAAAAGAAAATAAAGATTCTTCTGACAATATGCTGCAGTGTTCTGAGGGAAAAGAGATCCAAACATAAAGGAAGAAGCCAGGAACAGATGTGGGGGGACAAGAACTCAGCTAGAACAAACAAATGCTGTATTTGGCCTTCCAAATACACTTCTGCACCCTAGAGCACTAATAGACCTAGCATCACCCACCGCTGTACGCTCATCTCTCACCTCCTGAACCACCAGAAGGCAACACACAGCAGTTCCCAAAAGCTGCACTCAGCAGCCTTCATTGGCCTATTGCCTGACTAGATGTTGCTGCATTTATTTAAACAGAATGGATGGCACCCACTGGCCCTTAGGCCTCACAAGGGCTCAGATTTAAGTCTTCCCTCTCTGGTCTGACAGAGACTTGAACAAATCTGGTACAAATTCCTTTATCTTTGAAACCTTTCTTGTACTTTAAAGTATTTTTATTGCTCCTCACAATGACTACATTTTAGCATACAAAAATCAATCAGCTAAATACCGCATAAGATGACTGTGCTATAATTTATTAGTGCTGATCAAAATCTTAAAGGCTGAATAATTAAAATTCAAATTAAAATGTGATGTAAGTCACATTTAGTCACCTAAATGAAGAGCCTGAATTCCAGATAGGTACAGAGCCACTGGACCCCACATGAGATGAGAATTCATGGATGTTCAGTATCACTAAAAACATGTAAAAAGAACTTGGTACAAAATTTCCTTCTTTTCCACATGTAAATACATCTATCTAGACCTGTGTATTATGTCACCGTTCATCAGTGAGTGGCCTAAAGAAAAGAGAAGGAATGCCAGAAATAGCACCTGTGGAATAATCTCCCCATAATGGGAAGCTTTTTCCTATTCACTGACTAAGAGATGTCAGTGCTCTCAGTCTCAGGGGTACAAATCTCTTCAAAATAATCTCTTTTCTAAGGAAAAATTCAGATAGCTGGGTGTGTTTTCTTTATCCTTAAAGATATCTTTCAAGTGTTAACTTTTAAAATGGCCTGTCCTGACAACTTGATACAAACAGTTACTTTGAGACCCAAAACCATTGATACTATGAGCCCTATACCATCTGGAGCATAGGTTCCTATAGATTCTTGCCCTGATCACATCATCTTCCAGTGCAGTAACAACAGCTCCCCAACATGTCCTTCGAGGTACTCCCATCAGTAGCTGTGCTGAGTAGTGAGGCCAGAGAAGAGAGAAGAATGCATGAGAGCTGCATTTTGCCTTCCTGTTCCTTACTGATATTTTTTTTTTTTCCCTCTCCTCATTCGCCTCTTCCCGGAAACATGTAGGAACTTAAATTATCTTGGCAACTACTACAGAGTGTCAGTTTTGACTGAAACTGGCCAACAGTTTAAAAAGTTATTAAAGAAACTGACAGAAGATGGATGGGCTGGTACAAGTCTTGGAATAAGTTAGGGACATCAGGCTAAAAATAAATCCTCATCAACTGATTTATAAAAATTGCCTTTTTGAACTAAAAACACATCTTCTTCCTGAAAAGAAAACAAATTACTAATGGCTTTTTGTATGTAAAAATAGCCATAAGCACATCTCTCCAAAATTATATCATGGAAATGGTTGTCTGTATTTTACCAAGACCTTGTTAACAAAAATATGTATGAAATACCACATTCTTCTAATGAAAAATCATCAGAACTTACGCATTCATTTTGACAATCACAATACCTTCTACAACTTCAAAATGATTTACAGTACTGTTTCCCCTTCAGACTGTTGATGAAAAATTTCAACAGAAATGTTTTGAGGAAGCTCGGTATGGGAAGATGTTCTACATGGGATTTCTATCAAAAAAATTATGTCTTTGACTACAATTGTTAGACAGAATCCGTAATTATCTTGAACAGGGATTGAAAGAGTGCACCAAAGTTACAAATATAAAGCCATAAATACTGTATTTTAAGGGGTACCAGTAATATCACAATGAACTAGTAGCATGATGATGTTCAGGCAGTTTATGATGTCACTAGAACCACTAGATGTATTTATAGGACTACAACGCAAATTATTTTACAGTATTATGAACTGCGGAGTTTCTAGATGGGTGTTTTTCAAATGACAGCATCGCTAAAAATATAAAAAGATAGCAATGCTAAAGAACATCAGAAGAAGTCTGACTTTAAAGCATTTTTAAAAAATATGCATATATGTGTGTGGACCTATATTCTAGGAATCATGGTGAGCTGGGCAGCTTGCCTAAGTGGAAGGAAAAACAAACCAGAGCTGGGCTGGAGGTCAGCTGGCCTGAGGTGCAGTGCAGCCTGCAGCTGTGCTACCAACCCTGGGAGCACCAGAGATATCTGGGTGGTCTTTCAAAAGTCACTTTGCAACCTTCTCTTTATTTCAGGAGGAATAATCAATTTGCTCTCAGGCTATGAACAGCAGCAGCTATTTCCTATCCCTCCCAGTTACAACTACCTCCCTATTTCACTTCATTTACTGAAGGAGGTGTGGAAGTTTCAAGGAATGCCTCCCATCCCCTGGCCCGTGGAGGTGGGAGAAAGGACAGCAGCATTGTACCACTTTGTTTCGGCCAGCACACTAATCCTCAGCACATATAATCTTTAAGGCGTTGGTGAGGAATGCCATGAAGATTTCATCTTTCCCCTGAGGGTGTAAAGTGAGAAGCAATATCTTTGACCCAAGGCATCCATGAATGCAGAACAACCTTTTTTTCACATTTATATTTGGGATTCTGATTTTTTCTTCCTTGATTATTTGTCCATTATTAAAAGAACAAATTTTAAAAGAAATTAAACCACAAACTTCAGGTACATGTACTATGCAACAGGGTAAAGATAAAA
The DNA here is from genome assembly GCA_024611175.1 of Megaceryle torquata. Lineage (NCBI taxonomy): Eukaryota > Metazoa > Chordata > Aves > Coraciiformes > Cerylidae > Megaceryle > Megaceryle torquata. The sequence goes on from JANIJG010007811.1 coordinate 28,680, forward strand.
GCTAAACAGATAAACCTAATATAATAAATTCAATGAATGCTACTACCACCACTTATAACTTTTTTAATACACAAAAAGGAAACTGGAAAGTAAAATGCTAACTGAACACCACCTGGCATCCTTGAGGTTTTTTTAAAGTGGTTTTAAAAAAAAACCAAACCACAACAGAAGAACAATGCTAACACTAGGGCATTACTCCATTGCTTGCAATAACAACACTGAGGGCTTTCTATTTTGGCTTTTCTAAAGCATGTCCTTAAAGAAGGCTCAGCAATGTCTACACCTGCTATTCAGCCCTAAACAGGCCTAGCAAACCCACAAAGACCATCCCAACAAGGGACAAAACAGTTGTAACAAGCAGCTTATTAAGTTACTTGGACAATAGGCTCCGGTCCAGATTGTCTCTTTGTAAGTAAAGCCTCAATACATCCCTGATCTATGGCTTAGGTGAACAGAGTGTCACACAGCAAAATGGTATTAGGAAAGGTGAACTGATGTACACAGACTGGCCTCTCCTCCCTATGCCACATTTTCCTACAGGAAACACACTATCTTCTCCCAGCAGCTCAGAAAAGAGAAAAGGTGACTGATGGTATGCAGAGCTGCAAGGCACACACAAGCCTTGAGAGGAGCTCTCCTGGTTCCTGCCAAGGCTTCTACTGGCCAAACCTAAGCAGCAGCTTTGAACTCATGGGTTGTGAAGCAACATCCCAAGAAACCTGAGCTCCTAAATCTCTGATGCCTCTATCTCCAAAGCAGATTGTCTAGAGAGATGAAGGTCCCGGAGATGGGCTTTCAGTACATAAGGGTTCCACTCCACACTGGGTAGAGAGTGGCCAGAAGCACCAGCCTCCCTAGAGCCTCAGTCTTACCATAATGTATCATGGCACTTGGTAAACACCCTCCAGCCACTCTGCAGTGGTGCAGGCTGAGTGCATCCAGCCCATGACTACCACTTTTGAGGCAGGGAGTGCTGTGCTGGAGGCAGGGGCTTTAATACCTGTGTTCCTAAAGTGCCCCAACATACTGCTGCAGGGAAATTTGGGCAGAAGCGGTCACAAAGACAAGGGCAACTCTGCTGGAATGTGCAAGTGATTTTACTTAGCTTCGATGAATCTGGAGTGTCTAACAAAGCCATATTTATCTGGAAAATTGCTCAACAATTCTAATGCATTAGAAGTATCTAAGTAGCAAGTTTTTCTCAAACAGAAAAGTTCAGTTTTTTCTTTCTGGTTCCTTCCTTTACTTGCTAGACATAAATTCTTTTCTTTCATTTTTATCAGTCTTTAAAGGGAAAAAACATTTCCTTTTCTCCCCCTTGAACTAGTGTACACATCTTTCTGGAACTGCATCTGAACTGGATTTGTTTTCCATCACTTCCCAACATTTTAACCTGTTTTGTATGTCGCGTATGAGGGAGAAAGAGGGAGGGTTGCCACAAAGACAGCACTGACACAGAAACTTTTTTACATGATAGTAGCCATACTACCTGGAGAATAAACCACACATAACACAACTGGCTAGTGCCTATTCATTTCATCTCAAAGGCCTGAAACGCTACCTAAATATTTTCAGATTCAGTTGCTAACTACCAGCCTGGTAGTTAACAACATTCATAATGATTCCTTGTAGATTTGACCCCCAAAGATAGCTTTGGCCCTTTTATAATGACTGGATTGGGGATTAAGGAATGGCAAAAGAAATTAGCATGTTTATTTTTTATTCTGCGTTAACAAGCAAGAGCAAAGAAAACATACATAGCCACTTTAACATTTTTTACTTAAAAGGGTCATGTTAATTAAGCTATGATACCAATGATTATTTTTAGATGAAATTATTCAAACAAATGAAAGTATACTTGTAGGCATAAAAGAAGATCTTCACTGTACATTTTTATCCAGAGCACTGTAAGAACAGGAAATTACAAGTCTCTTTTTTGTTACTAAAAGCTATATTAAGACCATAGCCTTGCCATTCATCTTGAGGTTAATACTAAAATTTTATTTACTATCAAAATACAACCTATGCAAGATTATTATAGTATGAAATACATGTTGGTGTTCCAGATTTATAAACATTAATTATTTATTAAATATGAATAAAGGCGTATTTATTATAACATATTTATGTTCCTTAAGAAAGAGAAATAGCTAAGACAGTGGTGATTGCATGTGATAGGGAAAAAGAAGTGTGAGGACAGGAAGAAGATAAAATGTGATAATAGAAGACATTAGTTACAATAATCTGTCTGCTGCATGAAGTGGTCTTATTCTTATTTCCTAAACAACAAATACTTCAAATACTCTGATTCAAAAATAAAAAAAAAAAGCATCAATACATCTGGGAAGAGGTTGCATAAGAAGAAAAGTTTAGGGACAAAGTCTCAAATTGAACAGTAAGTGGAAGACAGTAACTGCTGAAAGAAATTACAAACCTGAGAATGTTTTTACAGAACTTAAAAGTGTGAACAAACTGATAGAGCACTGAGCAGGGATCAGAACAGGCTGCAACGGAGAAAAGCTCTCAGAAATTAAAACTACATAGGAATTTTTACACTGACATCAAAACAGCTGCATACCTCAGTAACATTAACGTCAGTGGTTACTCCTGAGTAATTCAGTAGGGCATTTAAGCTTCAATCACAGGATCACACAGAATCAAAGAATGGTAGGAGTTGGAAGGGACCTCTGGAAATCATCCCATACAGCCACCCTGCTAAAGCAGACTCACCCAGAGCAGGTTGCACAGGATCGTGTCCAGGAGAGTTTTGAAAGTCTCCAGAGAAGGAGACTCCACAGTCACTCTGGGCAGCCTAGTCCAGGGCCCTGGCACCCTCACAGGAAAGTTTTTCATTATGATTAGGTGTAAATTCCTGTGTTCTAGTTTGTGTCCATTGCCCCTTTTCCTATCACTGGGCACCGCTGAAAAGAACCTGGCCCCATCCTCTTGACACCTGCTCTTTAGATATTTATAAGCATTGATAAGATCCCCTCTCAGTCTTCTCCATGCTAAACAGCTCCAGGTCTCTTAGACTTTCTTAATAAGAGAGATGCTCCAGTCCCCTCATCATCTTTGTAGCTCTATGTTGGACTGTGTCCAGTAGTTCCCTGTCTCTCTTGAACTGGGGAGGCCAGAACAAGACACAGTACTCCAGATGTGGCCTCATCAGGGCAGAGGAGAAGGGAAGAAGAACTTCCTTGACCTGCTGGTCACATTCTTCTTAATGCACACAAGGGTACCGCTGGCCTTCTTTACTACAAGAGCACACTGCTGGCTCATGGTGAACTTGTCCACCAGGACTCTGAGGACCTTCTCTGTGAAGCTGCTTTCCAGCAAGTCAACCCCTAAACTGTACTGGTGCATCAGATTGTTCCTTCCCAGATGCAGGACTCTACACTTGCCTTTGTTGAACTTCATTAGTTTCCTTGCAGCCCAACTTTCCAGCCCATCCAGGTGTTGCTGAATGGCAACACAGCCCTCTGGTGTGTCAGCCAGTCCTCCCAGTTTTGTGTCATCACCAAACTTGCTGAGGATACACGCTGTCCCTTCATGCAGCTCATTGATTAATATATTGAACAAGACTGAACCCAGCACTGACACCCGAGGAACACCACTGGCTACAGGCCTCCAACTAGACTGTACCACTGATCACAACCCTCTGAGCTCTATCATTCAGCCAATTCTCAATCCACCTCACTGTCCACTCACACTTTCCACACTTCCTGAGATTACCTATGAGGATGTTATGGGATACAGTGTCAAAAGCCTTGCTGAAGTCAAGGTAGACAACATCCACGGCTCTCTGCTCACCTACTCAGATAGTCACACCACCAAAGGCTATCATACTGGTTAATAGTGATTTCCCCTTGGTAAATCCATGTTGACTACTCCAAGTTACCTTCTTTTCCTCCACATGCTTAGAGATGAACTCCAGAATGAGCTGTTCCATCACCTTTCCAGGAATGGAGGTGAGGCTGACTGGCCTGTAATTTCCTGTGTTCTCCTTCTTATCATTTTTGAAGACTGGTGGGACATCGACTTTCCTCCAGTCCTCAGTCACCTTTCCCATTCTCCATGATCTTTCAAAAATGATGGAAACAACATCTGCCAGCTCCCTCAGCACTCATGGATGGATCCCATCAGGGTCCATGGATTGTGGGTGTCCAGTGTGCCTAAATGATCTCTAAACCAATCCTCATCGTCCAAGTGAAAGATTTCCTTCCTCCAGACTCTCTTCACTATTATGATGCATAAATTCATCACTTAAAAGTTATTCTTTAAAGGACTCAATCCAAAATGAGGCTAGAATAGTATTATCAATACTTGCAATTGCATCACTGGTTTAAAGATACTTGGGTGGATCCTTCAAGGCCCAAGTCTGGTTGTTCAGTATTAGCATGAGAATCACAGATTCATTGAATTCAAATGTCAGTTTTTAATTCCTCTTACTTACAGTGGACACAGGGGGGAAAAAAAAAAAATATATATATATAATAAAATGAAGACAGGAGTAAATAAACTAAACAAATAGAAATAAGAAAAAAACCCACAAGCCTAACAAAATAAGCTTGAGTTACCAATGGTCATGCAATTATTGATGGATTTCCATATCATAAGAATTAAGTATTACTCATTAAAATAAATAAAAATTCTTATTATCCTTCTACCAAGTAGAGTGCATTTACTATGCTACTAATTAAAAATACAGAAAGCAAAGGACTTCACAAAGTGACTATACTATTGCATGCTGTGCAATAGGCTCTTAACAGAGCAATTTCATCGGGGACCACAGTCATCAAGTCTACATACACCAATATATTTGTGTGTGAGTGTAGATATAAGCAGTTTTTTAAGAAACAATCATGTTTTCTAATAACCTTACATTCTCTTAAGCAGCCCATGCAGTGACATTGGCATCTGCCAGGGAGAGACAACAGGGAAGGAGGACAGGGAGGCTGCGAGAGAGGCAATTCAAGTTCTTTTGTACACTGCTGCCAACGCAATTCTCCAAAATCGCAGAGAGGATTCCTGAGCCAGGGCAGACAGCATACACGTGTCCCAGCCAGGGCCGTATCACTGTGTGTGTTTCTGAACGTTAGAAACTAAATCTGAAGCCAAGGTTAACATAACGGCTGATCTGTATTTTGCACTATTACGTTGTCTATCTTTATTCTGAGCTTACCATACAAACTATTTGATGTAACTTAGGTAAACATAAAAAGTTCTATTAAGCAACAGAAACATCACAAAGGGAATGATCCTTACCATTGTTTTGTATGCCATGCATTCACTAAAATCATTAAAGTGGGTTTAGGGCTATATCTGAATTTTATTTGAGATTAGTTTTCTTTTATAGACCTAAATGCTACAACATATTTTATTCCAGATTAATAGAAATACTACCAAATATTTTATCAGAATGCTTGCTAAAACTAAAGGCTGAATAACATTCTGAGGAGTTTGCGTTAGGGAACTATGCCCGTGCACTGACAGAATTTCTCTCTAAACTTCTATCTTCATTTGTTTATAAGTCTGCTAGCACAAGGCACTGGATATCCTCAAATCCTGCTGTTGATCACAACAGAAGCTTAAGTGCTTCCTGAAGGGCCAGTTTGCTCTATTACGTGCACACATTATTGTCCTTAGCAATTTCTTATTAGTACAAAGTAGATGCACTTTTTTTTTTTTTTTTTTGCTTAGTTCTGCCTTTGTGTTTTTCCATAGTGCGGTGGCGGTTGCCACTTGGAGTCCTCATCAGCCTAATGTTCCATACAGTTGTATAACCTCGTTATTTCCTATACGTGCCTATTAAATTTTGCTGGTTACAAAGAACGTATTAATGTTAACATTTTAATGATAAATACACTGTTTCATCATTTTATGTAGAAGATGCCTTAATGGCCTATGAATAAGTACACATTGTTACCTCAGCGTTTAAAATAGTTCCTAGTTACCCTTGATGTAACTATGGGATAGTGCACAGCAGATGCAATCATACCAAGACAACTAAAGGTTATTCAATTCACCAAAATAAACAAAGGGAAAACACTTACTTTGCACATTCGTATGACTTAGGTGAAAATCCTGGAGTGTACTATAAACTAGTCTTTACAACCTATGAACAGATACTGTAAAAGTCAGAGGGAAAAAGGAACTCTCTAGGGATGCTGTCCGAAAAAAGAAAAGTAGCCCCTGTGGAGTTGCTCCGCCCAAGTCATGCTGCCATGGCTGCTGAAAATATGCAATGAATCCTTCTGCAGCTGGAATTCAGATGCCATAATCCCTTACAGAATGTTGTCTAATTATTTTATTATGCATAATAAATGTAAAATATTTATTTTAGTTTACATAATTATATTAAAAATGTATGCTATTTATTCTCAGTCTTGTAAGACATCCTTCACAAGTCATATACTTTATAGAAAGGTGCATTTGCAGAATTAATGCTGTTTTGCTGGCCTGGCTGTTTGCTATATACAGCTTCTAAACCTCCTTACCTATGACTGCGGAACATCACCAGACCCCTGGATGTCGCTCTCTATTCCCTCCTTCCCCTCAATGCCATGGGTACTCTGTGCAAAATGAACCATATAGTGGATTCCCAGAGAAATTAGAGTCACTTTGTTTAATTAACAGCACTGGGATGGCACAAAGTATGATAACATTATACCTGTCCTACACTCTCACGATCAAAACTGTAGCAATACTGTTCCTGTATCACAAAACTATGCCAGTGCTCCTCCTGAGCCCTGAACTCCAACAAATTTGACTATGGGAGAAAAGCAGGGACCTGCCTTTTGCCGCCCCCACCACAAAACTATGTAATCCAGATTCATTTGGTACAGAAACATCCCACTCACACACACCATGAACATAAATTATTACTTGCCTGAGAAGCTGTGATAGTTACATGGGAAGTCAGCACCAATGGGAGTTGAATTTAAAGCCTAACATATGACTAAAATGAGAATCCTAATTCTTTATTTTAGACACGTGCACAAAACCCGTTCTGTTGTTGAAAATGCTGTATATCTGCATCTTTCACTGACATCATCAGACTCACGGGAGCTTAGCACTTCTGAAATCAGGTGCCTAAATATGTGGCAGCTTTAGAAAGTCTGGCCACAGACTATACAACCGACATGTTTAGAAATCAGCTGAAGCCCACAGAAGTTGTTCAGGTTTAGCAGGTTATATGGCTCTTCACTACTTACTGTGCCCATTGCCAAATGCAAACAGTATTGTCAGTATAACTCTAGGATCACGTCATCTGAAAAGTTCAGCCACATAACACATCTTTTTTAAATGACTAAGAAATATAAAATAAGCATTGAATGTGTAATAGTGGTGTAGGGCCCTATGAGACCAATTCCATATTATAAAATTACGGTGAACATTAATTAGAAGTGAATGAATATTTTTGTATGACAAAGAACAGTGACTTAAGAATGGAGAGACATGCTGTGAGATTTGAAAAAGTAAATGCAAAGGAAAATGGTGCATATTTTTGTCTAAATAAGGCAATATATTGAAAACACAAATGTGAAAAATTATAACCAAAACACTTAACAAGTAAATGTTTATATTTATGAACATATAGATTTTTCTTCCTTCAAAAGGAATTAGATTTTAAAAACTAGACTGAAAATATAATTTCAAATTATAATCATTACTAGAAGTCTTATGCAGAAAAGCAGATGTTCATTTCTTTGTTATCAATACAGAAAAGATTTAGGCAAAGATAAATACCAAGCGGTCAAAAAGAGAGATGGAAGGTAACATTTTTGCAAGAATATTTAAGTACAACTGTGATCAGATTATAAAAATGACTTGATAAAATGAAATGGGCAAAATCTCCCATGTTCTTTTTGGGACTATGCATACTATTGAGAATATACAAAATGTGAGCTAAAAATGCTGGCTTAGTTTATTATTCACTTCAGAAAATCACATCCATTCATGTTTTTTCCTAGTTAAGAAAATAATTTTTCATGCTGTGGGTTATACAGGGAATAAATTCTCTTTTCTGTTCCATGCAGCCAAAATCAATCTTTTTCCCATACTGTCCTGCAGTCTATTTTACTTCAGTTTTTGCTGCTAAGCAAAAACAAAAAAAACCAAACCAAACCAACCAACAAAAAAACAGCAAGAAAAAAATTGTTTTAAGTGCCTGTGCAGTCAGAGGTGATCCAGATTTTTGTAACAGTTCCTAAATTCAGAGTCGTTTCTTTTAATAGCCTTTTTTTTTCCTGTACTTCTATTCAGGGTTAGCCTTTCACTCACTAGACTGGCAAGAGTTTTTGCAGGATTATTATTCACAATTTCCTCCTGAGGAACTGTAAAGCTTGAAATTAGGAATCTCTATGAAGCCTCTGAGCACTGATGAGCTGAACAGGAATAATTAAAATACCTTGTATTTAGACACTCTTTTAATTCAAGTGTCTCAAACTACTTCACAGAATAGAGAGATCACTTCACCTATCAGTGCAAGGAGACTTTATGGCAGCACTAACAATACTGAGCTCCATATCCATACACAGAATGAGGAGTATCCACCTCGCTCAAACTGTGGGGGTCATTAAAGAGTCTGCAGTTGCCAAGCAACACTAAACAGCAGCATCTGATACAGTCTGGATGAACATGCAGTGCAAGTGCTGAGCTGAAAGCACCACCGTGAGAACTCGATCACTAGACACGGGGGTGGGTTTTTATCATTAGGTCAGCAGATTTTAAAATCTTGATTTTGTGTTTTCTGTAGGTGACACTCGCACGAGTATGTGCCTCTGCTGAACTGGTGTAAAGGATGCATTTACAGACTTGTTAAAGCCTTTCCATGAAAAGGGGCAGTGGGTGAGCTGATAAGGAGGGAACATGTGATTCCCTTAAAATTATATTTTAGAACAAAAAAAAAAAAAATAAAAAGAGAGAAGAAAAAATGAAAGAGGTGGATAGATAGCAGAAAATACATTTGCCAACAAGGCTGGCTAATATCCCAGGACTGTGGAAACTGGCAGGCACAAGCAGGACTGCGGAAACTGGCAGGTACAAGCAGGACTGCTGGGCTCATAAACACAGCAGCCCCTCTACCAGCTCCTCCACCACTATACAGAGTGCCTCACTGCTTCTCTGAACTCACTGCTGCTGCGGCAGCAGCAGCAGCACCACCAGCACAGCTCCAATTCCTGCATCCCTGCCAGATGTTTTTCAGCTGAGCTCAGAACAAATTTCCTGCAGAATCAAAGCTACATCAGCTGGTAAATGTAGAGATCAGCCTCCAAAGATTAGGTCAAAATTGGCCTGCAAGGGATGGAAACTAATGTCCTATTAGCATGAAACACTTATTTTTCAATAATATAGAGGCAGAGGATGCTCAGAGATTTCTTGTTAACCCTGACAAAATAAGGCATGTTTGCTTCTTCTCTAATAACCTCCAATATAATAAAATACTAGTAAAGAGCCTCTGATTTGTTGGAATTTCTAACCCGTACAGGAAACTGTCCATCCAAAGAAAAATTATCTCCCATCTTCCACTAAACAGAGCATTGAAGTTACACATTTGGTCATACTGAGTGTGGAAATTGCATCCACTCATTGTGTGTGTGTAACAAACTCCAAACTGTAAAGAATTCACATCTACAGTGCTCCCAGTCTGTTGGGTGATCAAACCCACCATTAACCACCTCTCCTTACCTAGTTATGTAATAAGACTATTCCTTCCAATCCAGATGGTTCCTTGAAGTGGATGACCACAAGATTAAGCCTCCTCAAACATGCACCATCCACGACAGACCTCCTTTTACCTTCATTGCAGCACATCACATCACACCATTGCTTATATGCTCCCACTTCACTCATCACAGAGCTTTTAATGCAACCACTTTGACAAACACAAACCCACCTCTCTTTCTCAGAAATGGAAGATCCCTCCCTGAGGTTATCAAATTTAGCTCTCTGCAGTTCAAGGCAGTAATGTAACGGGTGCTGAATCCAGAAGAGTTCACAGAACATTTGCTCCAGTGGAAAGCAGTGCAACAAAAATTTTTGTACAGAAACTGCACGATGCCTGCAGAAGCTTTCTGTACAGCAGCTTTCTGTAAAGTAGCTCATAAATAGTGTGAAACCATGTAGCATGAGAGAGGCTAGGCTTTGTTACATAATCTTGTTTTAGGAAACTACATTAAAAAGTATACTAAAAGAACATCACAGTTGTATGAACAGCATTGAAAGAAAATAAAAAATGCTACAGCGATATAATCAAGTGTTTAACTTTCTCCTCTTGCGTGCATGCATCACAGCACACGCACCCAATTCCATAATCATATGCCATTTATCAAATATTAGACTGATTTTTTAAAAACTTCTGCAACATCAAGTCTTGCAAACTGCTCATGAAAAACATTCTGTGGATTCCTTTATAGTACAGACAGACAAGCCACCTCACTGCAAGGTATTACATGCATTCAAGTTTGAAGAAGTATGTTTAAGAAGAGTAAAGAATCATTTAAGAAGCAATGTGAAATCAATAAAGTAGTGTATAATAAATAAAAGACACATGGAATGAGCACCAGAAGTAAGCTTAACTGTCCATTCATGTGATTTCTGATAATTTAATTTCCTGCCCTAACAGGATGGCCTTTAATGGTGCAATATGGGAGACACTGACATTAAACCGAGCCTATGGCCAACTCTCATTCAAGCACCCTGGCCAGCAAAGAGAAGGAAAACTGGAGCAGAAAAACAAGACTACAGCACTGTAATGAGCTCCAGTTGCTTCTCATTCTAAGAAGTGCCTGGTGAGTATTTCGGCTGCTAAGCCTTTTAGGGGACTTATCCTTTCTTGGTGAAATGGTTGCAACTCAACCGAGGAAAATTTCAAAACTGCAACTGATTTGAAAAGGTGATGCAGATAAGTGGCCTCACCATGGAGAATTCCAACAGACACTAGAGCAGCTGTGAAACAAACACTCAACATTAGCACTGCAGTGTTACCACTAAAAGGTTTCCCATCATTTGTTTTTCTTTATAAAGTCATACCTAAATACTGAAGACTAAGTTTTTAAATTTAGCTCCTAATTTAATATGCAATTACTGCTGCCCTGATGGTGTTTTAATGGCAATATATTTTTATTGGTGACTTCAAATGAACCTCATCTGATCACCTTAACCCTTCTCTCATCATGCTTTAGTTAATGACTCATTACCTGTAGTCACACCAGGGACATCTGTAAGGCTTTTCTCCAGTATGGACACGCTTATGTCGTGTCAGATGCGACTGCGTTGTGGAAGCGAAGTTACACTCATCACATTTGAATGGTTTCTCTCCTAGAAGGTGACAGGAGAAGATAAGCACTCTCAGTTTTCATCAACAGAACAGGAAGACAAGTCTAAATTTCCGGCATATCCCTTGAGATAGATTTTAGTCCATGTATATATAACAACTGCAAATACAAAATAAATTTCTGAATATGATGTATTGATTGCAAAATACTATTCTCACTATGACATACACACCAATATCCAGCTGACTTCCCATGTGGTATTAACGCAGCAACAAAAAGGAGGAGAAAGAACTGCACAGAAACAGGGTAACCGTGTTACTGTGCCTTATTTTGTGAAAATGTCATCAACAAGTGACAGGCATTCCTCTCATGCTACAACTTCTGAAAAGCCCTGAAAGCAACACTGTTGGAGACAGAAGGTGAAAAATCAATCCAAAGCTTGTATTCAGTGACTGCTCAGAAAGGAAGTTCTCCAGGAAAAAAATTTCTTTCTGGTCCTGGATATTTCACCTTACCCATTAATTAATACACATAAACCAGGATTTAGAATATGAACCAGAGCTCAGTGCTTCATTCCCCATTCCTTGCCTGACAGCCTTCTGCCCTTTCACTTTTCTCAACAGTGGGTCACTTTCAGCAGAACGACTTGAAAAGTTAGTGGAAAAAATGCTAGACTAACCAAACAAAAAACCACCCTCAAAAAACCAAACCAACCAACCAAAGGAAAAGAAAAAAAAAAAGCCCCCCCCAAAAAAACCCCAAAAAAACCCCAAAACCACAAAACAAAATTGAAACAAAACAAGAAAACAAAAAATGAAGCAAACAAACAAAACCAATTAAACAACAAAAAAACACAAAACAAAACAAACACCAAACCTACACTAGGGCAAGAATATTTTCAAACAACTAAAATTCAGTCTCCGCTGAATTTTCAAACTGCACCAAAAATTTCAGGAGGACTACTACTTGAAAGATAAAACACTCTAGCTTAAAAATTATTATGTGAAAAAAGTACTTTTCCCTTCTAGCAGAGGGGTCCACCCCTAAGACAAAAATCTCAGGGCGGATACACATTCTGTGATGCTAAGACACCTGCATCCCATTTGTCCAAATGGCTCCTCCAAAAATATTCTGTGTGGCTCAAAGGCACGTGTAATTTACCTTTAAGGGAAGAAAGGGTATTCTGTTTGTATGAGGAAGACAGAAAGCAGCTCCTAACTTAGATGATCTTGACTGCATTGTGCAAGCCTTCAAAGTATTCATCCTAAAGACTACAGGAGAAATCACCATCCCTAACCTAAGAAGTCTGAATAAAACTGCTAGGGATGGACATGTAGTTTGTACACTGTTCAGAGGTCTAGAACAGGCAGTTTCAAAATTGAACCCTAAGCCTCTTAGCAGGTACAATTTGCAGTTTTTCAGGCTGACAGGAGACACATCACTAGCAAAAGGCCACTCCCAAGTGGCCATGCCTCCAAGACGGATTTTTCAAGCCTGCTTAAAGTATGAGACACTCATGACTTCCAAAGAAACTTTGCCAGAATTCTGAGAAGAGAGAGAAATCTGCATTTTTCATTCTTGGAGACTGTTGGGGTAATTTTCCTCCCAAGGGAAAAAGAAATGCAAGGTCCTCAGGCCTGAAAAGCCTGTAATGATGTACAGAAGGACAACAGAGCAGCTTCTGAAAGCTTCATAAAGAGTTGGAATAATTGCTTTTAGCAGCTGCTGGAGAGAATACCAGCCACTATTTTTCATTTATTGTTTCATGGGACAAGGAAAGGTGAAGGGGCAGGACACAATGCGGAAGCCTCTATGCTGGACAAATTGAGACGGCTAGAAAGGATGTCTTTCCTGCCCCAAATGGGGTTTTCTTGTCAGACACTGACTCTCTGCTCTGGAGAAGCTGATTCTCTGAGCAGCTTGAATGGTACTGGCTGCTGCTTCAATTAAACTCTCTGGGAGGCCATAGACTCCCTAGCAACGTAACCTGTTCTTGAACTGGAGATTTCCTGTGCCTGATTTATTTTATCTTCTGGTATTAAAGAAGTTAGCAACATTTTCAACCCTAAGTAGTAAAGTCACAGGGATTTTAGATAACATACATACTTATTTTAACCGTTTTCATTTAAAATGCATTAGAACCTCACCAGCTTGCCCCCTCCCTCTACAAAACAGAAAGGAGATTTTTTAGTTTGCCATTCAGGGGAGGATGGATCAGGTAAAGGTCTGCTGCTGTTCTGGGGCAGGGACAGCAGGGCTGGCAGACGAGTGAGGGCCTGTGGAATGCAGGAGGGCTTGCAAATTCCATTGTGACCACAAGAAAAATGATAACCCCTGCCCGCTGCTCCAGGAAGTTTCTCCTTAGGAAATCCTTGTGGCTAACTGCTCCTGTCAAGTGGACTATGTGTAAATCTCAGCTGACAGAGAATACATCACAGCAGCACCACATGACAAAAGCCAACTAAACTGGGAGGAAAAAAGATGGCCTAGCATGGCCTGTAATTCTTAGCAGCTGCATGTGGGGAAAAAGTATTTATTTTTATGGAAAATTAACCAGGTTGATAAGCACAGCTGAAAAAATCTAGAAAAAGATCAAGTATTTCTTTGGGCTGGAGGGTGTTGAAGAGTATATTAGCTGTAGCAGCAATACTTTTATTTATTTTGTTTATTTATTTAAATTTTCCACAGACCTACTCATTTATGCATTTCTTTGTCTTTCTTATCTTTGGGCCAGAATGTTCTTTATCAGCCTTTGTGTCCCAGTTTCCTTCCCTCCTTTCTGCTCCCAGATATTTCAGGCAATGAAGTTAATATTATTTTTATATGGGCTTCCATTAAATATTCCAGGAGGATTCTCCCACATCTCCAGTCAAGGATAGAATTCACACAAAATTAAAATAACAAAAATCAAAAAAGAAATATTGACAGTATTTTTAAATAACATTAGGTTCTAACAATAAAATAATGTATCCAAAATGTGTAAGGACAACATCTACTTATTTAAAGATTAACAAAGGTAAACAAACCCCAAAACAACCCCCTCCCTACCACAGAAGTAATAGACGACTTGTCCATGCCTCACCATCTCTAACTTTATCAATAACAAACTCCAATAAAAAGGATAGGTGACCCAAAATGCTCCACAATGGTCAACCAGCTGTGGGGAAAAAAATGGAATGACCCACTGTATTTGGGGATTTCTAGTTTGTTTTTAACACAAGCACTTTTAAAAAACTATGTTTCCTAACCAAAGGATTGTAAAAGAAGAAATGGTTTTGCTTTTCTGACAATACTTCAAGCAACTTCTGAAGTGCATCTCTTGTTTAAATCACCTGACATGGAAAATTTTAGCTCCAACAATCAAAGTTTGGGAAAGAAACTGATAAAAGGGTCAGATCATGGGGAGCACCAGAGTGTTATTAAGCCTCCTGCCAGCCAGTTAGCCTCCTCAGCTCTACCCATTCTGTTGTTCTCTAAACCATCACAACTAATGCCTTTTTTTTTTTTCCCCCCTTTTCCCTCTCCAAAATTTGTGCTGACTTCTTTTAGCATCTATCTTAGCTTTTTCTTCTCCCCCCTCCCACCCCCTGAAATTACATCTGTCTTTCTCTTTCCTTCTTCCTCTTTTCTCTGATTTTACCTCTTTTGAGTTCTGTCTTTGTTGATGAGCTTATCAGGACACAGAGCATACCTTACTGCAATCATAAATTTCTCTGTGCAGTTATGCACTTAACTTGTACTTTTTAAAGGAAAACTGAAATAACACAATAACAAAAACTATAAATCTTGGTGATAGATGTTGATTTGTGGATGGCAAAATGAAATTTTTATTTATAATCATAACTGACCAGACAATTTCTACCTACAGATTATATACAGAGTTTGTATGAATGTGCTAGTGAGGATTCAGCTTTCACATAAATGAAAAAAAAAAAAAATCAAATAGGCCCTTCAATTTGCAAGACTTAAGCAACTAATCAGAACCTTAGTAAGTTGGAAGAAATCTTACCCTGAATGTCTCAACAGGAAACTATTGTTTTAAGTCCTATTTGTCTTTCACATGTGTTAAGTAGCACAGAAAGAATCCTGTAAGTTTCATTTGACCTATTGAATGAGTAGACCACAAAACACAACTGCTTACATGCTAAAAGATTTTTTTTTTTAATTATTATTATTTCCAACTATTTCTATTGTTTGCTAAGGCTATTCCCTGGAGAGGCTCTTACAGGCTTGCTAACAAAGCCTGAAGTGTATTAAAGTAAATTCTGTTTGGTTTTAGTCTGGTTAACTTTTTTGCATATAAGACATATAAAAATAAGTAAATCCTTGATCCCTTGTTTGCTTATGAGAAACCCATAGATGTCATAGGGTTGCTCTTCCATAGCAAAAAATGATTGACGCTTGTATGCTCAGAAATGGGAGGAAAATTGTTTAACTAGGAAATTTTTCTTAGGTAGGTTTTAAGATACGCAGGTTTTTAGTGTCATTACTGGCCAAGGTTTGCTATAATCAAGTTCCACACTCTACTGCAAATGTTGGTGTAAATGAAAAAGGAAAAGCAACACAGATCCTCTTCAAATTTCACCTCTGTTGTTGAAAAGAGCAGTAAGTCATCTTATTGTGCCACATTTTCTGTGGTATTCAACATTATAATTTTTTTAAGCTGTGGTGGGGAAGTTGAAGCGAAGAGGCTACATTATACATTAAATTCAATGCCGAGTAATGTAACTACACATTAAAGTCAAAGAGCAGTTCACATGAGAAATAGAAACACAAAGTGAGTCACTCATCTGGATAAAAACACATATATTATTAAATTTTCTTTCTTTATTACATTGACCTATAAATGTCTTGAGAAGCACAAGACTGAAATGAGTGAGCAGAAGCAATCATACAAACAGTGCTCTGTACAATATAAGCTACCATCTTCAAAAATTCATGAAAATATTTGAACAAAGACACAATCTTCTTATGCAGTTCCATAGGTTCAGGGTGACTGTCATAGGACTGCTGTACACACTAAGTGCACCTACCCTCTAACACTCTCCTACTCTAATGTACTTCTACAATCCCCAGAAAGATTCCACCACAGTCAAAGCACAAGAAGCAAATGGGGATTGTCATTGTGAAGAAGATGAGGATGGGGTTTTTGCAATTTGCAGGAGTACTAATCAACATTAAAAAAATAATTTAATGCCAGGGAATACAGGCTGTGAATGATCAGCACTGTTGGAATGAGCCAGTTACTACAGCATGAAATGGAGGTTTATTGGGACAGAGATACCAAAAGGCAGACAAACAAAGGAGGAGAGCAGAAAAATAACAAGAAGATAAAAACCAAAAACAAAATGAAAAAACAACACCCCCTCCCACAACACAAAAAAACCAAATCAAAACTAAAAACAAACCCAAACAAACAAACAAAAATCTCCACAACATTTTAAAATTAAGAATTAAATGTTTTTGTGTTTTCATTTCAAACCAGAAATAATTACCATTGATTGTTTTTTCTCTTATACAATTTCCTAGTTGATCATGATTAAGACAAAATATTTAAATTACATGATATTTCAATTCAATTTATTTCTTGTGTGTTCATGTACATGTTTTTGGTAGCTCACTTAGATGTTATTTACTCTTTTGCATTATAAAATTCAGATACTCGCTTAAATTCTTTGTTGAATTCAACTAATTTTAAATTCATCTCTAAAATTTGCAACATTATTTATCTTCCTATCTATCCCCAGGCAGATTTTCTTACTGGGACAAAGGCTGATTCAAAAAAAAAATTGTTTCAGGATGACTCAAGAGTCGAAAATTCTTCCTCCCAGTCATGTTGAGGCATCAGAACTACGGCATATATGTTCTTGCAGCACTGCAAGCTGACCATTATTTACCACATAGCACCAGCTGACATTGCAAGTGCTTTAAGTGTCTTAAGACAGTTTCTGCTCGCAGCCTATGCAGCCACAAGTGTCTATTGCAGAGCATTCAACTAAGACAAAGATGTAAGTATTCTTTACAGTGTGATAAAATTCTGGATCACTCTTGAAGCTGTCATTGCTTCAATTCACAAAATAGAAGATCAGGCCACTAATGTTTACATAGCCAATGGAAGACTTGCAGAATTTTATAGACTTACTCTTGCAGAACACAACTGGAAGAGATGCATTTGGATCATAAAATAATGCTAGAACATTTTACCAGGACAACATCAGCCAAAGACTTAGCTTATTTTGTGTTCAAAGTGTCCGCTTCTCACGGGACCAGGTCAGTCATTAAGGAAATAACATATTTAGCACAGAATAAAAACATCAACTGGTGAATCACCAGGGATCTCTTTATAAGTCAAATTATTTTTTTCTATTTCACAGTTCTACTTTGTAGTTGAGAAAGCCTATAGCAAGGAAATTAGTAGGGAGATGCATCATGTTTGCAAACAAACTGAGTATAAATATTTGTCAGGTCTTAAAACTAGTTGCTTTTTCTTTCAGTTTAACATTCCTGTGCTTCATTTAAAAGACAAAAAACATATCTTCTAGGGATAACATCCTGTTTACCAAACTGGTCCCTACAAGTTGCTGCACAAGTGACCGACAGCCCGATTCTGACAGCCTTATTCACACCAAGTTATATAGTCTATGCTCCCTGCAATTTTCCAAAGAAGATGCATCTTGCGCAAGCTCGAAGTATTTCTCCAGGTACACAGAAATAATCTCATCTAAAAAGAGAGGAATAAAGTAAGAAAGAACAGAATCAAGAGCATCAAAACTCTAAGCAGCTGGTCCTACAGCCAGTCCTCTCTTGTGTCAAATATCTATCAGCAGCTGAACATTTCTCTGGGGTGTCAGGACACCTCAGGCCTTGAGGCTGGGACGAGAAGAGGCTTGTTAAGCCGGTTAAGACTCCTCAACTACATGTGAGGATTTGCTCATTTGCCCTTGAATCAAGGGTCTCTTGACAGGTGATAGAAGTAAATCTTGGATTGGAAGATGTTCTGTGTCAGCCCCCTAGACAGCTTGTATTACAGTAGGGAATTATTTAAGCCATTTAGACTATTTTTGATACCTATCCCTTTCAAACCTGATTGTAATTTGCTTTGGCAAGCTGCTCCAGGAAAATTGTGCCAACTGGGGACACAGAAGAAAAAAATACAGGTACAAAGAAGAGTGCAGGCAGCTAAGGACTGAGATAAAGTTGTGCACTGGATGAAAATGCAAGTGAACTCACCTAAGCACCAATGCAGAAAAGGTGGATTGTGTCATTCTCCTTGAAACAAATAGAAGCTACAGATAATTTTTCTGCTAAAGAATCATCTCTGATTGTTTGTGCCACAGAGGCAGATAAATGCCAAAAAGATAGATCCCTCTGCCTCTGAGATACTGTCCTGTATAGTATAAAGTTAATAGCAAAGTAATAACGAGCCTCCAGTCCTGACATAAAATATAAACTTATGCCTGCTAGATGCAAGCCTCATGATCTATAACCTGTGAATCCTTGTGATCATAACACAAAAGTCTCTACCATGCTGGCAAAAGAAGGGTAAAATCCCATCAAAAACCCAGACAGCTTTTCACCAGGAACATACCATATTGTTAGCCTAATTTTGTACATACACAAGGAAATAAAATATTTTTTTCTATCAGCTTGAGGCCTAATAGTACAAAAAATATAAATACATAACTGACAATAAGGGCTGATGTTTCTGAGAAACAAGATCTACACTAACATATTAGGTAAAGGTAAGAAGGGTGAAGACAAAATATGCATTTCTTCCACTTTTCCATTTTGAAATGATTGTTTACCATTTGTGTGGCTGCACTGACTATAAGTCCTACACACGGTCCCAGTGTGCCACATGGAAGGCCAATAAGAAAACCCAAGAGTTTGCTCCCATCCTATTGATAACAATGATTTATTTCTACTGATTAAAAAAAAAAAACAAACCACAAACTCAAAATTCTCATTCTCAGCCCACATTTTGTAAACTTAAACCAACGTGAAAATTCTTCAAAGGTGCAGATAAGTGAAAACTGTTACCACTGAGGCATACAACTTCCTTTCCAGAAGTTGCAATTTCTGCTGTTATTATTCAGAGTCTAATACTAAGAGAACTTTTTATATTTACTAAATACTTTTTTCGTGGACACTTTAAGAATACAGATTTCCTGCAGTGAATGGGAACTGATTGCAGCAGTACTCTCAGACAAATGTATGTTCCTTGTTATCAGAAGAAAAATTCTGGAATTATGTTTACTTGTTAGACTCACAAGCAAAATTTGGCCCTGTATATTTTTTTTTAGAGCTTATCCATTTCAGATTTTGCCTGACCGGCACTGAAACCCCCACCTTTTTGAAAGCATCAGACTCTCCTCCAAATATGGTTGCTTTAATAAACTGAAAACAGGGTGGAAAGAATGGCTTCAGGCTCTCAAGAAAGAGAGTAGCTGCTCTCCAGGAAATTACGCACTTAGATGGTGTATGTCCTGAATCAAGATTAGTTTATTCAGAGACATAATAAAATCTCCCACTGAGATTCCTTTACAAAATCCATGGAAAATTCATGATGTAACAACTACAGCTTCTCATTTGTTAGCCATTTCTTTCCACTGTACATTAGACATTGGTCACTTAACTCACACAGCAATTCCTGATGATATTACATTCTCCTCATGATAGTCAGTAAAAGAAAAACTACAGTGACTTAAGCAGCAACACTTCTGCATCTGTTTGAACAAAATCTATTCAAATAATCAAGCCCTTACAAGGAACTACTAGAAAGCACAATTAAGGTAAAATGTATTAATAAATGTTTAATACTTTTTCTGGTCTTCTGAAACTAAGAACCAATTTACTTTTATCAGATATTAATTTTTTATAACCAGGTGGTAGAAAAGATTTACTCATTCTGGGAGAGAAATCCTGCTTTGCATGCCAGCCATGTGGTAACTCTTAAAGTTGCACCTATTAATTACAAACTATCTTAAAATTACAAAAGGGCAACTGAAACAACACTAGCTTTCAACTATGTCTCAGTCCAAAATAATGGATTAATCTATATGTAGTCTCTAATTTTCACCCAGGGACATTCTAGCAGACTCTTGCAAAATCTTCACAGTAGGTAATCTATTTGGGCCTTAGAAAAAAAAAAAAAAAAAGATTAGTAGACTTAGCATTCATTTAAAGAAGAAAGCCAGTCTTTACAATTCCACTTCCTTCAGAAAAAACATCCAGAATACCCCCTACTTCCCCCTAAGCAATCATTCAAACTCCCAGCTAACAGATTTGCTGCAGACCTTGGGCACACCGATTTTACAAAACCGAGAAAAAGCAAAGTAAACAATGAGCCTACATATTATTTGTGCTGTAACGTGCTATTTGACTTGCCTTACTCCCCAGCGTAGAGGGACTCCCTTGCTGGAGAAAATACAGCAAAGTGTAAAGACAGCTTTACTGACCTGTGTGCTGCCGCCGATGCTTGGTGAGGGCATGACGTGTCCCGCCGGCAAAGCCACAAAGGTCACAGAGGAACGACTTCTCGCCTGTTGCAACAATAAACAGATGAGGGACTGCGGAGGTCACAGATCATTAAAACATATCTATCAAGGCTTTCAGGGTTACTAATTC
Source organism: Megaceryle torquata (assembly GCA_024611175.1). Classification (NCBI taxonomy): domain Eukaryota; kingdom Metazoa; phylum Chordata; class Aves; order Coraciiformes; family Cerylidae; genus Megaceryle; species Megaceryle torquata. The sequence goes on from JANIJG010007811.1 coordinate 49,586, forward strand.
CTCCAATCAAATGTTTCCATGTAAATATGTCAAATGGGAATGAAATTACCACTGCGGTTTATTGACTGTGATAAAATCTGAAAAGCACCACTGAACATAATTACATACTTGTCAGACCCATAAAAATTAGCTTTATTATCAATGGAATGGTTTTGTACAACTTCATTTCTGTTAGATGTCTTCCAGATGGGGCTGCTTTATGCACTTGAACAGTTTTTATGCATATCCTGATTTTTTACAATTCCCATACATCTGGCCTTTCTGTGCTGAGTAAAGATTGCCTGGAAAAAAAGTTAATATACTGTATATATGATTCTGCTTAAATAAAATATATTGAATTTACTAATAAATTAAGGGTACTGAGAAATTTTCAACAGACTAGATCACAGTCATCTTTAGTTATCTTCTATTTATTAATAAGTTTTAAATTATTTTCTCGAATATACAGAAGTGCCCAGGAAACAATAAAAGCCACATTATTCAGTACCAGTGGCAATTCTGCACTGTTTATGTTTCTGAAGTTTTCATGAGACAAAGAAAACGGGTCTGGGGATTGCTACTGAAATCGCAGCAGAACTCGCATTGTTCGTCTTCAAATGATAATTCTTCATTCTAAACCTCTGGACCGATTTGAGAGATTCTGGCAAGCTCAATACTCATTACAAGTGTGTAAATGCTCTCTTTTTAGTATATTTTTTTTTTTAATAGAAGCTAGGATTTTGCCCTGTTGTCTATAAATACAGTCCATCATTTCACAGCAGTATTTTTACTCTGTGTGTACTAACACGCACAACAATCTCAGCCCATGAAGGCCACATAGAAGGTCATTACGAATTAAATGCTAGCCTCAGGTATAGACTTAATAATCTCAGATAAGACTGAAATTTTAATTTTATATTTTTAAAAAAGAAGATTTACATTAGTCATGTGGAGCCAAACCATCTCCTTTCACAGTAACATAGTGGAGATTGGGCCGGTGAGGCAATGATGCTGATTTCATTGGAACAATTTCCTTCCCGTGGGGAAGAAAATTTAGTTTCCAGAAAAGATGGCCAGGTTAAGGGGTCAGCTGTCAAGTTACCAAGTCCTCCTGTGAAGAGAGAGGGATGGAAACCTCCATGTCGTGTATTCCCACATAACCAGGCACGTTAATACACAGACTTTCTGGAAAAAGCACAGTGCCTCAGGTAGCTTTGAATGCCACTAAAATAAGCAGGAGATCTTCCTGTGAGTGGGAGCTCCCTGGAGAGCACCACAGAGACCAGCTGCCCTCTCCCACCACTGCCTCAGTGGGGAACCCAGGGGAACACCAGCTCCTCACCCCCATTGCCACAGCGCAGGAGTCCCTGGGCCCTGCACTACCAGGAGGAAAGCAATTTCTTCAAAGTTTGCAAGGCAGCCTCAACCCTGCCTCTAACATGGGATCAGGAGAACGCTGATTGACATCCACCAGGTAGCTAGGCTATGAAATGAGACTGGCTTGTATTAATTCTATTTCACAGTAAAGCAATATGTGCATTATTTTCTGGTCATGAAAAGCAGACTGAAATTTTACAGGATTTGGGGCTTTTTTGAAGGTTTGGTCCATTGATGAGTGTGTCTGAAGATGGTATTTAAGGTGCGAAAAAATTTCAGAACCTCCTTTTAGGCGACAGTTCTAGCCATCTGTGATTACAGCTGAATTAAAACCAATACGAAACAGACAAAGCAGAATGGAAACCCATCCTAGCCATCACATGAAGAATGTGTATGTGCTAAATGATGTAACAAAGTCTGAATTTTACTGCAAAACGTTTGTCAGTAATATTAGTGCTGACATTATACATGATTGTTACACAGAAATTTCTGCATACTCTATTTCCTCTAGATTTTTGGGGTGGGTTTTTTGATAGTAGTTTTTTTTTTTTTTTTTAATCAGGATCTTCAGCATGTAGGAGTAAAATTCATCAAAATATGAAAGTAAAGGAATAGGAGGACTACACATAATGCTTAATTATAATTAAATATTAATTTAATTAATTAATTGATTTTAAATATAAATCTTTCTAACTAGCTCTAATGCCTAACACACTAGCATAAAATTCACACTTTAAAGTTAAATGCTGTTGCATGCCTACCAAGAAATTGCTCATCATCTATATATTGTCATAAATTAGCTCATGTTGTGTTTAACATCTAGGAGCAGACTTCAGTATGGCCTGCAGCTTCCTACACTAATGAGGACACAGAGTACCCACAGCATCTCTGCGAGCTCACAGATTTACTGGGTAGTTTATATTTGGGCCTCTCAAACAGCTTTTTGAGCCACAGAGAAATGATTCAAAACCAACCAACAGCTTTAAAATAGGGAAATTGATCTATCCTGTAAAATGATTTGCCAGTTAAATATTCCACACTCCTCTAGGTTGGGTCTGGGAGCTCTCAGTGCAGGCAGGGCTCTTGAGGAAGGCAGTGAGGCTTTGGATCTGAAAATATGAGACTAGAGGAGATTCAGCCCCTGCTTTTTAAGCTCAGGAAAGGTGGTGATGCATCTGATTTTCCACAACATTCATTTTCTGGCATATTAATGAATGAATTACCTTATTTGTGTAAGTATTGTGGCATATGCACAAATACATATATTCACTTAAACACACAGAGAAAACTTCATCACCTGTGCTTTAAGTTCAACTGCATAGTATTTCTTAGCCCAGAAGCTTGACGTGGGTTGAAACCCTCATATCTAGACACAATATTTCATCTGATGTTATGGGCAAGTATTGATACATAGATATATTTTGCATTCTTCTGGATATGCTTAACAATTTTATCATTCCAACTTCAAAATTTGTGACTTTTTAACTTTTAGGAAAATGTAAAGGCTATATTTCACTTGCTGTACAGGGGGCTGATCTAACTTGCCATGTTTGTATGAT
>JANIJG010007811.1:55000-69249 GCA_024611175.1 Megaceryle torquata
GCACCTTCACATTCTGCCTCACTGTCTCAAATATAATGTGAACTTTTATGGCGGCAAATTTAATAATAAAATTAACAGAGATCAGAGCCATAAATAATCTTGTATTATTGTCTTTCATGAGTTTTTTTAATGTTTCTTCACATTTTGCAGGAATAAAATTAGTCTCCCCTACTAAGAAAAAGAAATAATTATACAAATATAGAAAACCCTAGAAATACAAAACCAGAGGAATTTCCTGAAAAGGTATTAAGTAAATCTGACTGTGTGTACAGAGATAGCTCAATAGAGACAATGTAAAGCCCCAGGTAAACTTTGATACCAGGGTAACCGGCTCAGCCTCATCATATATATAAGTCTACTCATTTAGTAGGTATGGAAGCACATTATGGGGCTATTGCTGTAGTCCTCTTAATTCCAACAGCAGGAAAAAAAAAAGAAAACAAAACCAGCAAAATACCTACTATGATATTGCTGCTATTATTTAAGTGTTCAGCATTCCACTGTAAAAATCTTCTTTCTTATCTCAGAAAAAAAATCATACAGGCAGAGGTGTACAAGAAGAGCCTGTGCTCTGCAGGGGACATGCTGATGAGGTGCAGGTCAAGAGGTGATGACAGAGAGAGATGACCAGGGTGTCAGCAGGTCAGGTTTATAGGAGTAGTATAGATTTTTATCTTTTACTCTTTTACCTACCAACACCAGAGAGAACGGGTCATTTGGCCCCTGTACCACTAGGACTAGACTTTTCACATTTAGAAATATTTAGTGACAAATCTGGTTGATTTCAGATTATTCAGTGTTTGGGGTTTTTTTGTTTGGTTTTTTTTTTTTTCAGAATGGGTTGTCTGATCTGGTGATAACCACACCATTTTCAGCAGCAACTATGCTAGCCTAAGAAATATCCTTATTTCACTTGTCTAGGCTGTTTTTCCTCAGTTTGCATTGTGAGGTCCATCCTTTATGCCAGCCTTATCAAAGATGCATTATTTCTGGCAAGTTACAAGGAAAATAATGAAATCAAGTATGCCACTGTCCATAATCTAGGAAAAAACTAGATGTTTTTAATATATTAATACCATAATTTGCTCTCAGTTTTTGTCCTGAACTGCTGTACAAATATAGCAATTTTCATGTATGTGTAATATAGCTAACTGAAGATTTCTTTAAAGGATATACTTAAAAAAGCATTATCTATGGTAAGCCACCATTTAAAGGAATGCTAATTTTTCCCAAAAAATCTATTCTCACAGAGAGTGAAAGATAAAGACTTGTGTACAGTTCTGCTACCCAAAGGCAAAAAAAATAAAATATATATATGCTGAATTGAAAACAGACTTTCAAATTACTATATCACTTGATCACTGCTTAGTGGCACTAGCGAATGACAAATATAGCTAAATACTTCCAAATGCACAGTAAAAAAATATCATGTCCGTATATCTCCCTGACAGGTCTTCATGCATTTCACATTTCAAAAGCGTGACAGGGATCTTATTTCTAAGATAAATTCCCCTATCTACTTATTTCCTCGTGTATTTATTGTGGATCTAACCTTCTACTACAAGAAATAAATAAGCAGGTTAAGTAGATGCTATCTTTTAACAAATAGTTTCTCCAGACTGTATTACAACTTTATGAATGACAAAATAAATCCCTCATTTTTAAATCCACCAAGACGTACATTTAACAGTATTGCACCTATTGAACCTCAATGTGTACTCTATTATTCACACACAATAAAAATGTTAAAATAACACTGAGAGTCTGTCTTTGAAGTGACAAAAGCCAGAAAAATCAGAATTAAAGCTGCAACTCCATCTCTAACTAACCTCTGTGTGTGCCTTTTGTAGCAGTCTAAATAGGGTTTCTGACCTTTCTTAAGCTACCTTTGTATTCTTTTTTTTTTCCTCCTTGTCTTTTTTGTCTCCTTAAACGGAGAATGATAGTAAAAGATCACAGGAGGCATCAGTTTCAGTTTTAGAGACAGCAGGGCTGCTTATGTATTTTTTGTAAATAAATAATTGTTAAATTAAGCAGTCAGTTTTTTGTTTCTCAGTGTTTTTAGACTATTTTAACAAGTTACTATGGCTCACTTCCACCATTTGCAAAAGAACTTTACGCAAGAATTACTGATGAAAATTTATGACGGTATGTTTATCTTAACATATATATGTTGAATGGTCTAACTTAAGCACAGGATACCAACAGTAATGCTGTTGATTTCCTGATGTTTTGCACCTACCTGTGGTTTAACCATTTTCCTCAAAGAAGCTTCAGCACGCAGGCTAGCCCTGGGCAACGAGGATCATTTGGTGGAAGATACTTTTGCACTCCAGAATACTTCTCACAAAGAGTTCTGTGGTCAGTTTTTCCCCTTTTGGAGATTAACTCATGCCTGAGCTCTGGTTTAATTTTTAAATTACATGCTTTCCTATAGAACAAGTAATGACAACAAAATAAACTAATTCCAAATTTTTGAAAAATACACTTTCACAAGATCCAAAAATGGTGCCCACCTAAATTTATGCCGCCATTTGTAAAAAGACAAAAGTTATCCTTTACATGAACCAATGGAGGAATCGGGGACTGTGTTAGAACTCAACAAAAGTTGCTGATGGTACAAAAAAACTAATATATGGCACATTAAACTCATATTTCTGTCTGAAAGCACATACTACAATTCATCAGTTCTTCTAAAGTGGGGGCCTTATCACTCTTTACAATGACCTGCAAGGAAGTTGTAGTCAGGTGGGGGTTGGGCTCTTCTCCCAGGCAACTAGTGACAGGAAGAAAGGGCATGGCCTGAAACTGTGCCAGGGGAGGTTTAGGTTGGATCTTAGGAAGCACTTCCTCAGGGAAAGGGTGATCAGACACTGGAATGGACTGCCCAGGGAGGTGGTAGAGTCTCCATCCCTGGAGGTGTTTAAGGAAAGGTTGGATGTGGCACTTAGTGACATGGTCTAGCTGATGTCATGGTGTTGGGTCATAGGCTGGACTTGATGATCCTGGAGGTCTATTCCAGCCTCAGCTATTCTTTGATTCTGTGATTGTGTCCCTACCTTATATGCCCTCTCTCGCTTCAATTAACTTTTCTTGATCCTACGTTCAGTCATCTTTTTCTCAAAGTCCTCCATCTTAGCACCCATTTTTTCCACCTTCCTTGCTGCTACTTAAAACCTCTTACACAAAAATGCAGATTCCTACTCTTAATCCATAATGTTTGTATTGACAAAGTTATAGTCAATCAACAAGGGTATGTTGAAGCAACAGAAAAATTAAATTTCACTCAAAAAAGCAGTGTATATGTTCTTTCCTCAGAATGTCAATGTATTTTCCAGGTATGGTTACATAGGAACTGAGTACAATTGATGTTTTCCAATTACACAGTTTCTGCATTGGAAACCACATAGAACTTGGGCCCCAAATTCTTATGGAAAGCTGCATTTTCAGGACCTGAATAATTCAAAATTAAGGGGGGAGAATGGGCAGGGAAGAGGTTTTAAAAATTTCACAGTAGTTTTTCAGCATTGAATCCAGACACTTATTAAGTCAAATATTACTTTACAAAGGCTTTGCAGAAGATATTGATGATATAATTACACTGATTCTACCACACATTCTAATAAGCATCTACCAAAACCACAAGCTTCCTAAATGATAGGTACAGAAAGGGAATAGTCTTAACAGCCTCAACAGTCTTGCAAGTATTTAAGGAGACCGGCATGGCAGTAGGATGGAAAGCTGTGCAACACTGGACTGTGTGCCATTGCTGCAGAATACCAAAACTAGGTTATGATTTTACATGGTAACCTCAAATTTAATAAGCAAATAAATTTCTCAAAGTTCTTGAAGTTTGCAGCATTTCTCTGGCTTTATTCTGGCAGCTCACAACCTTCTGTCAAAAATACGTGTATTAATTTTATAATGTGGTTAAGCATTTGAAAGTAAAGAAATAAATGAGTGCCAGTGAATACGTAGCAAAGGACAGTTTGTAACATGCAGTTTTCCTCAGAAAATGACACTTATATGAAAGAATTACATACTGATGCCTTAGAAACAGACACTTGGAAAGCTGAGCGATGTGTGAGGTGATGTATCACATTTGTACAATAATCAAAACAAAAAAAATACATTGAAACCACTTGTTAGAATGGCTTTGAAAAGTTGACTACATCACATTCGGAAACATCCCTAAAAATGGCACCGAGGGGTTTTGCACTTACTGGCACTCATGTTTCTTCAGCTCTGAGGGGAAAAAAGTGTTTTCACAACCATCATCACCTCAACTCTCAGTCTTTAAAATAAGATTGTTCTGTCTGATTTGTGCGTCAGCAATAGGTTATGCGCATCAATTTCTGACCTTTGCTTCAGCTTTGAAATATCACCAATTTCAGATTCACCTGTCCTAACACACTGGGCTGGATGCCTTGTGTCACAGAAGTGAGAAAAATCGGCCTGTTGCCTTCAATGCAGTAGCACAGGAGACGAAAATGTAAGGCCTTTAGCTACGGGCTGGTTCATGAATCTGCTGGTGATATGCAAGGTAGAAGAGCATACATCTTAATCTTCAGTCTCTGCTGTACATTTTGAAGAGAAATGTAGTCAAAATTTAGTCTTGCTGCTTTCCCAAGCATTTATACCTCTGAAAATAGTGAGTTACTCTGTAGAGGAGGCAGCTACATTTTTAAATCTTTGCTTTTCAGAATAGAAGCACACTTAAAATTTGTAACTTCCAAATTAAAAACATGTTAAAACACAATCAATTATAAACCAAGTAGGACTGAAGGTTACTTTATGTGAGGAAAACAGTCATATGAGCCAGCTTAAAGACATGATGCAACCACCAGACACAGACTCATGATTCCCATTGTATTCATTAAGGCATAATGGAAAGTTTGAAATTTATCATCTTCCACAGTGTTATAATATTCTGTCAATTTTGTAACATTAATCTTGCTGCAGAGCTTTTTATAACATAGAATCACTTAAAATAGTGTCACAGCCTACTGTTTAATGCACATAAAGGTATGTTTCATTAACACTACTCTATGAGTTTTTACTAGGACAAATGTATAATGTAGAAAAAACTGAACATCTGTATATAATAGGAGTGATTCAAAAGCTTTTATACCAATAAAACTTACAGTTTCATTTGAACGCTTTTTTTCTTTACCTAGAGGATTCTAGAACATAGTGCTGGAACAGAAACCCTGGAATAACACAATCTAATGGAACAGTGCTATAAAATAGGCTTTTTTTTTTTTCCTGCAGCTCCATTACCTTTATCAGTTGCTCTCCATCATAAATTTCTCGTTGTGACTAAAGTGCATGTGACGATGTTTTTATTCTAAGAAAAGCTTGGTCTGTCCCAAAACTATTCTGGATAAATATATACACATTCTGGAAAACCTCACAGATTTATATCAGATTCTGGGGGAAAAAGGAAAATAAATATGGAAGATTTTGAATTCTGTAGAAGAAAATAAATCACTTGACCAAATGCTCTACAGAGTATTTCACAGAAGCACAAGTAGCTGGTGGCATTCTGGCAGAGGCAGAACAGAAGGAAAAAACAGAACTGTAATTCAGTCTGTAAATTAGCTTGAATGGAACTTATCCACATGTTTGTAAATACAGGTCTTTAAATTTAAGAATAATATACACTGTACAGGAGCTGAGAAGATCAGATTCAAACCACTAGATCTTCAAGATTGTAAATGTAAGTTCTTCCATCACATGCCTGCACATTTTTAAGGAAAGAGAGCTGTAACTACCTTGAGATCCAAAGGTTACATAGGTTACATCAAGATGTCATTTATATCCTCAGGACATCCTGAAGATGGATACAGTTAAAGAAAAATTTGTCTTTAGAGATGTGTTTTCATTCTAATTTCAATTAAACCATTACCTGTCTTCAAGGATAATAGAAATTTCCTTCAATAGCTTTTGAAATTAGAAGAGAAATCAAGATAAACAAATATTTGAACTCAAAACTACTGGCACCTTGAAACCAATGTTTGTTTTCCATTTTGCAAAGAAAAAACAGTTCATACATTTTAACTAAGTTTGGTTTTCTTTTTGTGTTTTGTTTGATATTTTTATTATTATTTGCTTGTTTTTTCTTTACTTTGGATATCTGGCAGGTCCCCATGATAACACAAGTAGCTTACAACAGAACAGTAACACTGACAGCAACTTGCATCATTAGAATAAATAAATCCTGATGGCAAACACAATCAACTCTCAGATTGGCAGATGCTTGAAAAGAAATGGTACGTATTAATTTTGAGCTAAATCTTATCGCTCTCTCTCAGACACAACACCCACTCGTGTAAGAGCTGACCCGTTGTTCTAATGCATATTTGCAGGAACAGACTGTTAAGAGGGAGCTTTGCTGTATATGAAGTTAGTAGTTTAAGCCTTAAGAAGAGTTTTCCCATTAAAACTTTTCAGGAAGGAGATGTAACTAGGTTTAAGAGTCAAACTGTAGTCTAATCATATAAAATATTTGGGGGAAAAAAAAAAAAAAAAAAAAACCAAAAAAACAAGCCCAAATGTCTACCAGACATGAATAATTTTCTTTTTTTCAGGCTTCTGACTACCTCTATGTTCAAATGTATATAACTTTAAACCATAAATAAAACTCATCTATATATATTCATTAAGCACTAGAGAAGAGCAGCATTTCTTTGCACATTTGTAATCAGCTACTTTCTCACATTCTTACCACTCTCAAGTCTTCTATCCTTTGCATGCTTCTATACAAAAAACACCAGCATATAATGGCTGTAAACCAGCAGACACTGCCTTTTACTCTGACCTGTAGTTAATTTCCAATTTAATTAAAATCTTTATTAAAAATATATTTTTTTAAACTCTAGCAGTCTTTCAAAAGTGATGAAAACTACTCTTTTGCTAACAAAACAAAGGAAACAGAATGAGTTTAATTTAGGTCACAGTGACATCAGAGAGGTTTATTTATTGCCAGCTTTGTTGCATCCAACAAAGCTTTAATCTGTGACATGCTGTAGCTTGTAAAACAGCAAAGTGGTGTGGTATCAGAGAAACTACACTGTGCCATACATTTCTAAAAATGTCAAGCACATTACACTCAGCAACAGCATCAAGAAGAAAGAGAAGGAATTTTTGGGGGGTTGTTTTTTGTGTTTTAAGTTTACATTTACAGCTGAAACATCCTTTGAAAATTCCTATACAGACCTCACATACTGAAAGACAGCTGTTTTTATGTAGCCAGAGATGATTAGAGTACAATGCTGTTATGAAGCTGAAAATCAGGACAGACCGTAAGTTTTACAAAGGAAAAGGGTGAGAATCAAGGCTTGCTTCCATGAACTGCAGACCTCATCCAGCATCAGAAAGATACATCTCAGTATGACAGGAAGGTGAGAAAATTGGAAGATTCCAGCACATACAGGACAAGGATTATTTTTCTTGTTCAAGCCAGGGTTTCATCAGGTATTACAGGAAACCAAGCAGTGCAGTGGCTGAGTTTACTGTGGGCTTTGGCTACCAAACCCCCCTCCAAATGCAGCCACATTCAGCTGACCCCTTGCAACTCTAAGTCTTCTGGGAGCACCTTGGGAAGTGCTAAACCACTGTGGATAGATTAACAGAGCCTGGAGATCTACTGTGGCCCAACAGACGTGTGGCTGCTGAGAATGTGACCGAGTAAGGCTTTAACAACTGTTATACTTCCCTGAAAAGAAGGTTCCTCTTAATTCTAACCAAACACATATTGGGAAGTATATGTACTTGTAGTTCAGCTACTTCTTAATTATATTTAACATATGTTACCATGCTTCAGACTTCTGAAAATATCAGACTTAATACAAATCCAGATGCCAGCAATAGTCTGTATCTGGTGGTTAATTTAACCTGAGTTCAGTTCCTAATGGAAAAAGTTCACCTGCTTGGGAGAAGCCCAGTTTTCCTATTTGTTCATAAACCTCCCCAGCATGGACATTTCTAATAGAGTCATTTAGAGTGTAACCCTGCCCTGCATTGCTGATAAAGACACAAATAAAGACTTTGATTTTGATAATTGCACTTTAAAAGTATTTTTAAAAAAAGTTCCATTGCTATAACAACTAATAAAAATTAATTTACTATGGATGCATGGTTAGTCTATTTTTTTCAGATGAGGAGAAATGAGAGAATATTTCCTTGGAGTTAGAATAGAAGATATCTTAAATACAGAGGGGTGTAAAATCTCCACATGCTTTCTTTTTTAGGGGGTTTCTTTTGCTTTTAAATCAAACTGCTCCGTCAAATCAGGAAAAAAAAAAAGATTCAAACTTATTTTATAATCAGTTTTTATTCAATTAGTGTATTTTTTTTTAAATCTTTGCTCTTTTTAATTTACTTTCACATGAAATCATATTGAATAAAATAAACCTGTCATTTATAACAAAATTCAAAAAGACAACCAGAAAATCCCATAAGGGAAAAATAAGACTATATGCTGACAATAATGTATCACAGACTTGATAAAAAATTAAAGCAAGAAAAAATAGTAGTATACCTTTTATTTCATCTGTGCAGTTGATAACTTACTGCAAATTGTTTTTTACAAAGTTACTTATTTTGGTATTGTGTTTAGACAAATATCTGCAGAGTCTTATAAGAGAATGAGTGCTGGATTGTGATTTTAATAGGTTCTCAGAATAAGAGTCCACAGTTGTCACAGCAGAGCAATACCAACTTACAGTATGATTTTACTGACATCAGTAAAATATCAGACAAACTCAGTCTGACTCAAATCAGCTATAAGCACTATTTTTTTCTAAACCTAATATTATTATAATGCGATTTTTCATTATTAGTCCAATTCAACTTGCATTGAAGTCAATGAGATTATACTGAGTTCTATAAGTATTAGATCAGGCTCTACGATGATGCTACAGCTACAATAAAATGAGTCTTGTCAAAAGGACTAAGATAAAGTACATCAAGCTTATATTGTTAACAAATTATTAGTTTATTAACAACTCAGTTTCCATATTCTCATTTTCTTTTCATCTATTTTTTTATTGTACCTCAACTGGTATAATCAAAATAACTGTTAATTTTCATTTTACATGAAGTGTTTCAGTCACTTTCATTTTCATGGTTATGTCCACTGGTATCATATTCACAACAGTTTGCCAGTGTTACTGGAAGATGTTTAAACTGAAGTGAAAGATATGCCTTGTAATTTTGCTTATGTTATAGCAAGGGGAAGATTGATATTGACCTTAAAGTTTTTTTCCAGTATTTATACAAGATTTCCAGTTCAAGCATTGGTCAACCTATTAAGACCTCTCACAAACTTGGTTTTGTAAGATTTTCTTTTAATTTCCTTGTGATTTAGGCAAAATACCCTGTTGGCAGAAAATGCTGAATTTGGTTGACTTACTATTATTTGTGATAATAGTGGAACCACGTTATAGGAAGAGATGATAAGACTGATATAATTGTTTTAATATAGCACGCAAAATGTTGCACAAGTGGAACAGAAGAACTGAGAGCAAAAAGGAACATTATATGTCTGAGAAAATAATGAAAATCCAGCTAAAATTCATAGTCTTTTTAATATCACACATTTTGCTAAAATGCCAAGTGATATTCAGAGTGCTGTGTTGAGTCTTAAATCATATATATACTGTCTACTATAAAAACTGCACATTCAAAAATAATTAAAGCCAATATGTCTAAACTACAACATACAACTGATGTACAATCTCATTAAAAATATACTGAGATTTCTGTAGAAAGCATCCCAGGATTCAACAGGAAAAATGTCTATTTGGGAGTATTATATAGTATTTATCACTATTTTAATGTAATGTTTATTACTAATGTGCCAGCAGAAGCTTTCTTCTCAGAAGGTTAACTCTCTGAAATTAAACAAAAATTAGCACATAGAAAGTGCTTAATTGTTGTTCTCTTCCTATTTTTAAACGGAGGAGGTGCATAACATTACCAAGATATGCATGTATTTTTAATTAAGATAGTATCATTTGAGGTTGCGATTCCTAAGCCAATTTACTATTTCAAAATGCAGTTCTCCTTCTAAATATAAGCACAAGAGGATCAGAGCATTGTTGTACAAATCATTATGTTTTTAACAGCTGTTTATTTATGTTCTCTATCATTCTGGAAACAATAGGAACATGAACAATTGGCTTTATGCACAGAAACGTATTCTTCTGCCAGGTATGTTCCCTTAATCGGTCATGTTTATGTTATGTTTTACCTTCTTATGACCTGGAAATTAATTTTCTTAAGATCCTTCCAATGAATTCTACAGAAGTTTCCTTAATATTTTGAAATAATTGGCACTACCTACTTAAAAAATAAAAACATGCAACAGAAATTACGAGAACTCTGAAGTCTGAGAGACAAATAACTACTTCCATTCTGCATGGCTTCATCCTAAATCTTCAGATTGACAAAACAGTAGATTTTCAGTACAGCAGATTACTTTTATTAAACTACATTTCAAATGTATTTCAATCATATTTTATTACCCTTTAAAATTAAATGAAATCAGAAGATTTAGGAGATTAAATGCCATTAAAAAAGATTAGACTATCTTTCCTATTATAATGTAGTTTTATTTCCAAGGTTTTATTTTTCAGTCTGTCCATAACAAAATACACCTCTGCCAGCATCAGAAAAAGTATTTGGTATGTTTAGATCATGGTCTGCCTATTATTGGTTATGGAATAACACTGAAGCCACTCTTGAATAGCAATTTCCATTACATAAATACTATGGAGTCAACCACAGCTGATCTAAAAAGGAGAATATTTTTCCATGTCAGGTCTGGTCTGATGAACTCACAGGCAGATGACAGTGCCACCAGTGATAAATCATTGCCAGTCTTAAAATTTCAGAAAGAAACAAATCTCATTCGCAAACATGGTGGCAATGAAACTCATACAGATAGCCAGAACATACGCATAGTTTTTCTGCTACTCTATGGCCACTGCTTACTTTATCAATCTGAGTACTACCCCATTCAGGAAAACTGCTCAGCTATTGCTAATCAAATGCCAAACTTGAACATTGAATTTTGAAGGACTCTCATTTCTAAGTATTTTTCCAAGCTGTATGGCTGAGGGTGCTAAACACACTTTCTCTTCACATCCTTAGCCCAGAGTGTTGTCTGCTCTTTTGGCTGGAAGCAAACCTCTAGTAAGTTCCTATTTATCTCCTTGCCAATCAAGAAGTGAATGACTGACAGTAACAGAGCCTTATCTAGAACTCCTGTCTGTGGTGCATTCTGCTAAATGATGTCATCGCTCTAGCTAAAGAAAATAAGCAGATTATTACAGTGACTAGAAGCAAACTAAACATTTGGATTTTTGCATGGACAGATTTACACACTGTCTGTCAGATAAAGCACAGTTTGCCTGCTGCTTACACAACAAGAATGTGCCTGACAGCTTCTTCCCAGCTTTAGTATCTGATTACATAAATAGGCCATTCCCCACCATTCCTAAAGACTGACAGTCTGTCTTAGTTTAAAGAGCAATTTCTGACTATCAGCCTTTCTGTCTTGCACACAAGGCTGATTATCATCAGGGCACTTCCTGGAGGTCCAATCAGTTGGTTTTTCTCTTGAACTCAGGATGTTACAAAACTTGTAGCCACAAGAATATTAAGAAAATCCAAAATTCTTCAGTCAAAAACAACAGTGACCCAAACCTTACACTCCCCATTGCAGTGAAAACTCACTGACTTCTTTGAGCATTTAGATAAAGATTTTAGATGATTTCTATTTTCAAGGAACACACAACACATGGAGGGGGTGGAATTCTTAGAAAAAAATAAAGAAGAAAAACAAAGACCACAAAAACAAACAAAAGAAAAAAAAAAAAAAAAGATGACCCACTCAAGTAACAACTAACTACAGCTCCTCTCTCCCCCCAAAGGAAAAAAAAAAGCACCTTTTTCATGAGTGGGTCTCAGGAATTCATACAACAGCTCTGTTGTCTAAGTCTGCAGTTGCCCTCCAAAATTAAACTCGACAACTGTCATATGAAGGATCTTCATAACCTTCTGTATGTTTTCTATTAGCTGTGCAACTGTTAGTCTTTTTTTAATAATACTGCTTTTCCAAATCATACCTCAATAAAACTATGCTTTAAATTAGATGAATTTTACTGTTGCTAGTTGACTCAAATATTGTTAAGGTATGAGCATGTAAAGACATGCCATTTTTCACAGCTAAATGTATGCAGGTGTTAATGAACTTATTTAAAAAATGGTTCTGAGCTCCGAAAAGGGTAAACACATAATAACTCTGCTGTTTACAATGGTAAACAATTGCAAGTCATAACCACAATATTGTTCCTAGTTATTTCAGCTATAACTTGCAAGGCTTCAGAGCCAGACAAACCAGATGAAATATGTTGCTGCAGGTCTGCTCTGATGGATCCCTCTGAAATATCCACATTATTGCTTTTATTTTATTATGTACCACACTTCATAACTGTACACAGCAGAGTACAATAAAAACCGCACTACACTCCTTTAAGTACTTATTAAATAGGTCAAAAAGTTACCATAACAAATAACTTGGTCTACTCAAGGTCCATTAATAACACATCTTGTTGGGACTCCAAAACAAACATGGGGGTAAAATGAACAGTGGAGAAGCATCTATTATGTGATGCTACTGTTTAACAGTTTGAACTTTAAAAGTGAGCTTTTATTAGTCACAGCATTACTCAGTTAATTGCTGTTCTACAATATTAGAACTGACACAAGATGGAAAATAACGCTATATGAAGGTTTGGGGGAAGGGAAAGGGCAGGAGAGCATTTTGATCCTACTTTCAAGTCCAAGAAACACCACAAAGCCAAGTGCTTCCCTACTGCTAGGAGCCATGAGATCTGGAATTGTGATTCACCTGAACAAAATGTCGTCCGTCCGTCCCCCCCACCCCCCGCTTCCAGCTACATTCTTAAAATACTAATTCCTTGGTCTAGTCAGAAGACTGGAAAGGAGAAAAATAGCAGACCCCAACAGCAGACAAGGACCCAAGAGAGCTGGAGATACACAGGAGGCTGCTTCAAGGCATGGGAACTGTGTTCAGCAGATGCTGCTGAAGGGCAGAAGGAGATGGAGGCCAGATGAGCAAGAAGAATCAGGGGAGGCTAAAAGGAAACAAGTCCTAAAGGGAAACAGAGATGGGACTGAAACAAAGGAATGAAAGTGTTGCGAACCAGAAGGCAGAGGTTTGGGGAGCCCTTATGGGGGAAGGCCGACGTATGCCTGGCACACGTCAGGTGTGTGCTGACATCTGGAGCACTGAAGCCAGCCAGGGAACAGGCAAGAGAGCTGCCATAGTTAGGACGTGTGGGTATGAAGGCAGTAATCCAAATTTTATTGGGGAAGTCAGAGAGGCAAAGACAGATCTAGACAGTGCTGAAGAAATGGTAAAAGGCAGATTTACAGGCAGTTGAGACGTGGGAGAAGGAGAGTTCATGGTCAGGGAAAGACGTTAAGGTTACGGGCGGTAGAGATAAATGGAAGGTCTGCATGAGGGGAGAGGCAAGATGCAGCTATGTTAGAAGATGCTATTCTTGCTCAAAGAGATCCATTCTGTCTTACATAAAATATAAAGGACTTTTTCAGAAGAAAAAAAAAAAAAAGGAGATAAAAACACATAATGGTGCCACAAAACAGACATCGATACAAAGAGAATTTAAAACAAGAAGTATATATCGCAGAAATTATGTTATACTTGGTCAAACCGATTTAACTGAAACAAACCGAAGCCCTTGATAACCTCATTATTTCCGTCTTGTTAACTTACAGAGTAAAGACTGAGCGTTATATTATTTGAAAGTTTAATTGAAAAATTTTTTTAAAAAAAGCTTGAAGTTTAGATTTTTTTTTTTTTTTTTTCCCCCAGCAGACACTGGAAATATGTTCGTTGTCACTGTTACTTTCCAGGGGCATAAGTGATGCAGAATCTGACACTTCTTTTTTTCCTGACTTCAAATACTTATCTGCCATTTAAAATGATGTAGAAACATACACAACAGGCAGGGTTTTGTTATTTTTTTTTTGTGGAGAGTCTTGTTTCTAAGAAGTTTTACTCACTAAAAAGTATCCTAATTATATATATCTGAAACTGATTACACTACAACCCACCACCGCCCCCCCCCCCCCACACACAAAAAACAAAAACAAAAACAAAAAAAAAAAAAAAAAAAAAAAAAAACAAAAAAAAA
>JANIJG010007811.1:71759-82293 GCA_024611175.1 Megaceryle torquata
AGGGCAACAAAGCTGGTAAAGGGTCTTGAGAATAAGTCTTATGAGGAGTGACTGAGGGAGCTGGGGTTGTTTAGTCTGAAGAAAAGGAGGCTGGGGAAGACCTTATCACTCTCTACAACAACCTGTTAAGAGGTTGTAGAGAGGTGGGTGTTCTGTCTCCTCTCACAAGTCACAACTGATAGGACAAGAGGAAATGGCATCCAGTTGCCCCAGGGGGGGGTTAGGTTGGACATTAGGAAAAACTTCTCTACCAAAAGGGTTATCAAAGACGGGAACAGGCTGCCCAGGGAAGGGGTTGAATCACCATCCCTGGATGTATTTACAAGCCATCTAGATGTGGTGCGATGTAAGATACGATGTAGTAGCGGCCCTGGTAGTGTTAGATAACAGTTGGACTTGATGATCTTAAAGGTCTACTCCAACCATAGCGATTCTGTGATTGTGTGATTCTGTAATATTACATTTGATTGACTACCACATGCTGACTTTAGTGGGCAGTGCTGCAAGTGCTTAGCTACAAGACACCATGTAGCTTTCCTTCGCAGGCTCCTCTTCAAACCTCCTAACAACTGGGGCAATGCCATAAATTTCATAAGCAGCGGAAGGTGGGTTAACAACATGCTAGGTAGAGTTAGAGTAGAGAATACACTTTAAGTTATATATTAGGCTCCTGATATCAAATTACTAACAAAAAGTGCTTCTTTCTCGGAAATTGAGCATTTCCAAATCCTTCATGTGTACCAACCAAATGTCCTTCTTGCCAGCTAAAAGCAGTGGCTGTGGGAGAAGTGCTCTTTATCATGAAATGAAGTCTCTGTTTTCGAATAACTTTACAACTGCATGTGCATTGATGTCTTCACACTTGCCTTCTACTGCAGTGATCTGAAATTTCCAAGGACCACATCTGGATACAGGGTAAGAACTTGTCTATGTTCATCTTTTAGTCATATCTCAATCTCTCTGTGCTATTCTTGTAGCAAAGAAGGAGTATGAAGCACAGCTTTCAATTGCAAAATAATGAAAAGTAGCATCCATAAAGACAAATTTGTGTGTTGCAGCATCACTACCAGCTCCACCATAAAGGTTGTTCCGAAGATTAGAGCACCTGATGTGCTGTGCCTCTAACAACTTTCATCTACCTAATTCTTCTGCAGAGAGTTTCTTATTTTGCCCTACTGGATTCTGGAAGCAAAGCTTACAAAAAACCTGCCCTTATATTTCTGTCACTTACCTGCATCAGAGTGCACTGTTACACCTAGCATCTCATCTGGAATCAAGACTCCCAGTTGCTTGAAGACAAAGTCAGCAGACTGGTTGTGTCTAATAAGTTAAGAAATAAGCTAACATACAACAGCAGTGTTATTTATAAAAGATGCTTTTGTCTTCCTAGGAAGTCCTCCTCCAAAGTATTGACTACATCAGGCCCTGCATAACTTGTAACATCTTTAATCTTGACTCCTAAAGCTAAGGCTGCAGTTTAAATAAAGGTTTTATTGTACCACTTTGAGAAACTTTGACAAAGGTTTCTTTTTGTGGAATCACAGCTCAAATAAGAAAATAACAGTGCCAAACCCAAAAAGTTTTCAGCTGTACACAACCTACAAGCCCAAATGCTAAGCTGTATAAGACACAGTGTTATTACAGTGGTTTCCATTATTTTACTAATAACATTCAAGTCCTTGTCATGATACTCAAAAAAACATCAACACTTTACACCTTTTCAAGTTTTTGTTAAATCCTGACAATCATGTTCCACAAACACAAAATACAACTTTAGAACAAAAAGGCAGCACAACACCGAAGACGACACAATTGCATTTTCAAAGAGCTGAACAACTCTGGAGAACACATTTCCACAGCCAAATTCTTTGGATTAACTTTTTTCTCAAGCATTTCTTTGGCTTTTGCAGGCAAGACATAATGCATTGGAGATAAGAGGCTATTCTGGCAGAGAAGGCTTGCAAGATCCTGACATGCTATGCACAGAGTATTAATGCTGAATCTAATGTTCAGGTTCTCTATTCTATTTGTCAGGTTTTAGTTCCTCCTCCTCAGGTACAGGTTCTGTATGTAAAAGTATAATATTGACAGGTGTTCAAATTAGTGAGAGAGAATAATCTGTGATTACCAAAAAAAAAAAAAAGATAGAAAACCCATATATCTTCATATTCAGAGAAATTTAAGAATTCTTTTTTCCAAGCCACAGACACAGAATAAGTAGCTAAAATATCTAGCTAACTAGAATCAACCCGTGAAGTTGCACTGTAACTTCTTTTTATCTTCCATGCATTCTAGATAGATGAATTCATAATGCAGCTACATCAAGCTATACTATTTGAAATAACATCATAAGGTGTACTATTACTGCTACATGAAGTAACATGATAGCATGTTAATTAAGATTTTAGAAAATACATCAGAAAAAAATTCAATTGAAAAAAATCCTATATGGAAGTCCTTAACCCATTTTTAGCCAAGCCAACCACAAAGTTTGAATATCTCGACAGATACTACTTATTCTAAATATAACCAGTAAAATATAATTTGTTACTTACAACCTAACCAAACTTAGAAAAATAAACAGAAGTGCAGTATCATGTAGCATAATCAAAAATAAACATATTGAATGCAAACCCCGACTCTTATTAGATAGGGCATTATATTGAGAAGCCTGTAAGAACAAATAGAACAATAGTCAAATATCAGTTAAAATACTGGAAGACTGTCAGCTTCTGAAGTTGAATGACTAACAGATGCACAAACTACTTTAATACCTGTAGCAATCCCCACAATTCTATGACGTCAGTTTGAAAGAAAAATATCGGTATGGACATGATACTGTTGGTTTATGATCACTAATAGTTCTTAAAGTTATCTGACAAAAAAAATAATTCATACATCATATTTTCAGGGAACAAGTAAAAAGGGATTATGTTCAAATCTGTCTGAAGTTAAGAAGCTAAGGACATTTCCGTAAACAACTAGAAGTGTGGATGGTTGAAGAGAGAATGGAATTTCACAAACCCGGTCAAAGGACAACAGGGAAGACCAACACAGAAAGTAGCCAGTAAAAACACATGAAACCAGAAAGTTGGTAGCTCCAGTGGACCTGCAGCAAATAAAGCTGAGGGGTGCTTGGTATGTCCTATCCAAACATTGATCTAAGCCAAAAGGTAAATAACCACAAAAGGACAATGTCCAGAGTCGTGGACGCATTCTATGTTCTCCACCCAATTTTTGTTCAGATCACAGAGCAAAACCTAGCAGAACCATTAATAAAACTACTAGGTTTTGTTCAATGTGTTGTTCTTGAAACAAAAGCATTTGTGAGAGAAAGTCTGAGCAGTAGCATTGTCACCTGGCTAGTGTGAACAGCCCCTCCCTGATACTAGCGTCAGTCTTGTCACTGACAACCACCCTATTAATGCTGTCTTTTAAAATCTATCTAGGGAGACTGATACAAAAACCAAAAAGAGATTTGGAATACAGCTGTCATAACAATATGAGTGAATCATGCGAACAAACTTCTTTCAAGAAACTGGTTAGTGCAACTGCGAAGCTGAGCTGGAGAACCTACCCTCATGTCAGCTCTCACAAATGAGGTGAAAATGCTCCTTCCACACATACACTCCCAACCCAAGATACAGGTTGGTAAGCTGAATTGAATATTTTCCAGAGAACACAGACCTCAGCTAAAACTTGCCAAAATTCTCACCTGCTTGGAAGTCCTACTAGAAAGTTTAGCCACAGGTATCTATCTATAAGACAGATAAAATCTGACTTTACACTGAAATATGAATGCAAGAGGAATTCCTTACACTGATTAGAACAGTATTCTAACTTTACCAAACTAGTACAAGGAGACTGGAACCTCTTAACTAACAACTAAGGACTGGACTTCATTATTAATAGATTATTACCTTATTAGCAACAAAGCTATAAAAAGCACTCAATGTTTTCAAAACCTCAATATGAAAAAAATCTCATTCATGATCAAAAGAATTCATACAATCTTGAACAAAAGTAAAGCAATGCTTTGAATTGGTAATAACATTATAACTGCCAGAAGATCTGATTACAATGGCATAAAGACTTACGGCTGGCCAAACACTAGACAGATAAGATATACTCAAAATTATGATTTTCATATTAACTTTTGAATTTCTCTGTGATAGAGATGGATATCTAAAAGAGGCAGTGCTCTAGTAGAAAGCTACATCTTAGCAAAGTGATTTTGAAATGCTGAACTACTGCTATTTGAAAACCAAGTAACTAAATGGCATTTTTTCAAACTCATTGTACAAACATTTGGTTAAAATTACACGATCGATCCCATGGTACTGCTGGTACACATCACTGATAGGAAGGAAATGAAGAGCAGCATAAGGGACGTAGTTTGCATAACACTGAAATAACTTAATTTGACCACAGAAAGAAAAGATCTGCCTTTCTAACAGATCATAACCTCAAGTAAACCAGATTCCTTACTCCTTGATGACTGCAATGCTGTGTGTTGATTTACATGTCTGATGCTGTCTGAACTTTTTTCTGATATTACTGCGTTTTGTACCATTTCTTATCTGTATTAGCTAATACAGTTGATAGATAATGGTTGCCCAGTCTCTGTATTCACTAAAAATGTAGACTTAAAGAAAACTGAAAAACCTAGGAGAAATCTTTAGTTAAATTAGTTAACAATTGTGTGGCTTATAATGGGCCCACACAGTTCATAATAATTTCTGTCAAGGATCGCCGATTGCGAGGTAAAGCTGGTATGACAATTATTCACAAGCTGATGGAATTTCCTGCCCAAATTCAGTGATTTCTGCGATTAGTTTAATCAAACAAAGGTTAAGATAAAGGTTTATTTCTTTAGTAATAAAGAATCCTCACCACCCACAACAGCATGTATAGAAAATAAATTTTGCTCCCTTGGGCACGAATACCTCCGCTCAATAAACAATGGCTTTCACTCTGCTAATTGGAGAACGGAGAGGTAAAGGTCATGTGTAAAAACAATAGGGGATATAAAAATAATGCAAACTAAGGAAATTACAGCATTTTCCAATTGTCAGCATGACAGCTTCCAGTGAGAAATAAGGACATCAGACACATGTGCCCTACTGTGCAGGCTGGGTAACAAGACAGTCTGCACTCCAGTGTGCAGGCAGTATGTAAACATGTTTCCTTCAGAGGGACAACGAGGCTATGCCCCAACAAAAGTAATCATCTTCTTTAGAATCGTGTTGACCCGGAATTTAACTGATCATTCCAAAAGAAGGAAATAGGAAGAGAGAGAAAAGGATGTAAACAGAAAATAACAAAATAGGGTTTAAATTAGGTGCAACTGTTGGGTGATTTTTCTGTTCCAAGTGAATTAATTTGAACTTTCTTTTTAGTTCTTGTTCATATTAAAGTACTACTTTGTTTAGTAGCTTGGTTGAGTGAAAATATGAGCAGGGATTTAAGAAGCATTGTGTACCAACTTGTTTTCCATGGACAAGAAGAAACAAATGTGAATTATAGTTAAAATATTGAGGGGAAAAAAGTACATGCCAGCAAACTATCATTTAACTTTTCAACAAATCCTTATGTTTATAGTTGTGTCCTTTTCTTAATTTAAATGACAGATGCAGATGTTGCTCTTAGTAGTTAGCACACATATTAATTTATTTTAAATCATTTATACACAGGTTTCAGACCACAGTAAGAAAAATATTTTCAAAAGAAATTATAGGAAGGATTTTTTAATCAAGTTTCCTTTTTCCTCCTGTTCTTTTTCTTGCATCTATTTTAACCAGTTGCCTTGAAAATGCATATACCTCTGAAAAGCTCTAGATTGTCCTTTTTATCAGACTTGCGAAGGGTTGTCATGTTTCAGCTTTTTTCCCCCTACTTACTTGTCCAGTCTTCAGTGTTCTAAGACATGCACTTAAAGGATAATAAAAGAAGACCACATTATGTGTCAAATTAAATGTTGTTGATACTTGCTTTAAGTGTACATGCCCTGACATTCTGTTATGGATCAGCTGCCGGACAATAATACTTGCACATTCCCCGCCTGACAGATTGTTCTGTATTTTGTTTGAGATGCTCTAATGTTTTTGACGACCCATACAAGGCCACACATTTCAGCAAATTTCCCAAATTAATACTGAGACCAGTTTACAATGTTTTCTTCAGTAGCGCTCACTCTTACTGATTGTGTCCTAAATAATAAACCATTGCCTCAGGCAGTTTTTCTCAGAATGTTTATGATGAGAACTCATTCATCTAAATCTACTGGCCAATGGAATAAAATAAATCAAGAATTTCCCAAAATATAACAATATTTGTGTTCTCGAGATAATTGATGACTGCAGCTGCACTAATTAAAACCCATGTGAGTTTCATTAATCTTGGTCACTAGGTCCAATTGCTGTACACCACACCCGGGGCACTGCACACTGCCCTTGTGTCACACTCAGGTGAGACTTGACTTTCAGTTAGAATCTCACCATGTCATTATTATATTTTTAAGATCTGAACTATCACCTCATGCATATACCTATTATGCATCTAAGTGACTTAATTCACAACAGGTAAGCTCAATAATAAATTTAATGTATTATTTAAGACTACATTATTTTCAGTAAAATGTTTGCCAGCACTCCACCACCCTGAAGAAGATAGTGAGGTATGGAGAAGGGTGAACACTACCTGCAATAAAAAATTCTGTATTCAAAGGGGAAAAAAAAAAATAAATTTTATGCTATCACAGTGTTTTGTTTGCATATCTACATTTTCCTCTACTAGAAATCAAAACTACGTCTTCACTAGAGTATTTCTAGGTAATAGCTGTATCATACATATATTTTTCTGTATCAGAGAACATTTTTATAGCTGTAGATATGCTTTGCTTGTTAAAGAAAAAGAAATGTGTCAAAAACTTGTGGTTCAGATAAATATCTACAGAAATAGCTATAACTAATGTTAATAACTAAGCTGCCTTGCAGATCATAAATACTAGGAAATATAAATAACTCCTAGAGACAACTGCACAATCTATATTTGAGGAAAGGCAACATTTGAGTAATCAATCACATCAAGCCAACACTGTCATAAACTGAGTTTATGAAAATACTTGTAAACATTTATTAAATGTAAATCCCTCTTCAAAATGTGTGTTATCAGAGATCCCCATTTTTTCATGCAATTTGGAGTATGTAATATACAGCAGCCGATGAATATACAAAAGCCTTACTGCAGGAGCTGCTTCCTGTTGGTCTCTCAAAGTGCTGGCAGTGATACAATTTCTTTCAAACTAGTGTCATACAGAATATGTTCTAGAGAATGCCTGGCAAAAATTAAAAGCTGGCTGTATCATCCTTACCAAACAAAATAATCCTTGTTATTAACACTACTTCTTTTTCAAGATCAAGGGGTACATCTTGCTTTCATTTGCTGATTGAAGTCAGTGGAATAAATAGTAACGCATATAATCAGGAACAAGTTTTGGACCATTTGCCATTACTCCATTTCAAGAGTCTCCCAAGCACTCAGTATTTCTGATATCTGTATTTCAGACTAGTTTTCCATATGGCTATCCACTTGCATTTTCTTAAGAAAACTTCAATTTCCACCCTGCCCATATTTTTCCTTACTTCTGGGTCACTTCATATTGCTTCTTTACCCACTCATGGCTGCAAAACATGCACACTCAGTATCACCACATTCATACTCTGTTCACTGTCTTTGATTTCCATTATACCAAATGACTATAAATTTGTCTCATAAAGAAACAGCTTACATAATTTTACTAAGTTAAGCTCACCTGTGAGTATCTTTTTTATCCATTCTGAATACCGGTATCATATCGAGTATTGCCTCTCACTGTCAATCCTAATTTACTTTCTTTTCCATGACATCAATGGGATAATTCCCCTGGCCCAATGGCACATAACTTATTTTCCTGAACTACTTTTGACAAATGCTTTTAGAATTACTTCTTTTCCAAGACACCAACCCTTTTCCTCCCAAGCCCGAAACAGCAGAATCCTATCTTAAGGAAATCGCATGCAGAAACAAAGCTGCAGCTCTGGGTTATCTGCATGGCCATGCTTGAAATTGTACTTAGTAGGCACAGCAATCACTGGGGGCATACTGCAACGACTGCAGCTAATGGTCAAAAATATTCTTGGGTCAAGGTCAGACACATTCATTGCATAATCCACTTCAGAAATTTGTATTTTGTTTCCACTGCTTCTGAAGGTAGGTTAGTCCAAAACCTCACCCCTCTAAAGACTTAGAGATCTTTCTAACATTTTCAGTTTCTTTCTTCATGGTCATGTTTTTCCAACTTACTCATCTGCCGAGAGTAAAAACAAAATAGGTCGTCTTCATTTTCAGTCAGATTATTGTAACATTTTATCTTAGAAGACCTCTGTTCACATCTTTTACGTCATCCAGAACTGTAGACACTATTCTACATGGACAGATATCTTACTCAGGCAAACTTCAATGGTATTAATACTTCCACATCCCTTTGCCCTTTGGTTGGCTCATCCTAAAACTGCCATTACCAATTTTGTCATACCTGGAGATGATATGAGGCTTTTAGCCTGATGACCAGATAAAATAATCATATAATTTTACAGTTTTTCCAATGAATAAGCCTTCAACTTTATTATAAAAATAGTGTTAATGATTATTTTAGTGATCTTGCAGTTTTTATCAGATCTCATCTCATTACTGTTACACCTATTGTTAAAAGCCATCCAACTTTTACCTTTTCAGTACTTTACAGTACTCATTTTACTTTACAGTAGCTCATTTTACCAACAAACTCCAGAAGACTATTCCTGCAATTTACTGTAAACAATAGATTGGTAGCAAAATCACTCTTTGTGGAATTTCACCTCTACCTTTTGGATCACCACTTCTTTTTAAGAAGGTAACCTTTTGCTATTATCCCCCTCTTAATGTGTTATCACCACACAGTTCTTGTACTAATCTTGTAACTAAACCAATTCTCAAGTGGCACCTGATTTTGATGTTTATTTGAAATCCAACCATACAGATTTCCTTTGTCAAGAAAAAGAGATATCAAACAAGCTTACTAAAGACATGTATCAAGTTAGATGGGAAAGATCTGCCTTTGGTAAGCCCATGCTGTATATTTAGCATGTTGCTGTGCTTACATGTCTTTGAATCATTCTTTCTCTTATATTTGTTCTGAATCTTTGTACACAATTTAGAGCATAACATTCTTAAATGTCAGAACAGAAATTACTATTGGTATCCAGTCCCCTGGGAGGGGGGGAGGATTCAGCCACACTCCATTCACACCCCACTCCCTTCATGTACGGGGAGCAGATGCTGTGGGCCTGGATGGAGCAACAACTCCACTGCAAGGTATCAGTTCTTCTGCTCTGCACCCAAGAGGCTGCATTGTCACAGTGGAAACGGTGCTACCAGAAAGAAGGAGAACTAATACAGCCAGCCTCCGGCAAAGTTCCTCTGCAGTCAGTGCAGTGGTAGGAAATAACAGCTGAGAGCACTGGTATTCATTATGCACCAGCAAAGAAATACCCTTGTTACTTACTGGTGAGACAGGTAAATTTTCTAATACAGCACCACAGAGCTAAAATACACAGGAAAACCTCTTACTCTTCTTGAATCCCATTAGGGAAGAACTTTCGGTTAACTTACATATTATCTGAGTATGTGTAGGGCTCTCCATGGCCAAAGCATCTATTGTCCTTACATTTTCCTCTTATAATTTTTAAAAGTAGGAATAGAATTTAAATGGCAATTACTGCTAAAATTATAAGCTCCTTCAGACTGGAGTTCCTGGTGCACACAGATTGGGTATAAGTCAAGAAGAAATACCCCTTGTCCACAACACAAGCTTGACTTGACTAGAAAATAATGTTTCTCCCCTAATTCCCAATTTCATTTAAAACTCTGGTTATAAATCACTGCCAATGGTTGGACTGACTGAAATTCTAATGCTATACTAACTTCTATTGCATAAACACTATGAAATCAGTAAATCCCTCAACTCATTCTATTGTCCCTACATACTGATACTTCAGTGTGCATATTACTGCAACAAGGAATATATTTCCATAAACAGTGAAATTAGAGAGTTAGAAATGCAGCCTTTGTGATTAAATTATGCTTACTTCCATCAGTGCAAAATGTACACTGCCTAAACCAAGAAATTATGGTCAAAGAAAGAAGTTTTCAAAAATTTTCATGCTTTATCAAACTTTGTATAATTTACTTTTTTTTTTTACTTTTTTTTTCTTTTTTTTTTTTTTTTTTCTTCCTCCTTTCTTCTTTTAAGCAACAGGACAGTACTTAAAGTTCAAATCAAAACATTGATTTCACAAACTGGACTCACCAGGAAATGACATAATAATAGATTAAATTCTTTTCTTCTATCATTTACAGTTTCCTACTCTGCCATTCCCAGTCAAAAAAGCTGCACCTTCAGGCTGTCTACAAACTCATATTTTGTTTCTTGTCTTGAGACCAAACATGTGCCCCC
>JANIJG010007812.1:0-46108 GCA_024611175.1 Megaceryle torquata
CATTGGAAAAAAAGTTTTTTAATTTGGGGGGTTTTTTTCCTTTTTTTTTTCTTTTTTTTTTTTTTTTTTTTTTTTTTTTTAATGGATCTAAAATATATTTACAATATTATTTTTAAACTGTGAAATATTTTCAAAATTATTTTTGTGTAACATAATTATCTGTAGAAAAATGTGAGCTTGGTGGATTTCTCTGTTATTTTAGCATATTATGATATAAAATTTTATTAATTACAATTTCATCAATTATCTCGGGATACCACCCAAGCTTTGCTTCTTGTAATAGGAGTACTTGTTCCTGAATCATGCTGATGATACTTTTAAGCAGTTTTACCTTATTATGCCTTCCCTTTATATCCAAACCTGTGAGATAGCCTAGGTAGTAATGATAGATTCACATTCTGCATGAAGCAGTTTCACACAGTAAGAATTCAGAGTAGTTGCATAAATTAAAGTTATTGCCAGTACATGTAGAACTTTTCATGTTTCCTTTCTTCTGCAGCTGATTTTTCCTTTTCCTGTGTTTAAATGGGAGCAATGATACATAACAACCACAGTAAAAAATAGAACACTTTGTAACAGTGTGGTATTCTATCCTTGACCAGGCTGTAGTGTGGAAATGCAGGTCTTTGGGGTAGATAAGATTTCATTTTTGTAAGGTGGCAGAAGTGAATGAGGGGTGCATTTATGTTTTACACCTTGGCCAAATAGTGGACTTCTCTGTGATGTAACCTATTAAGTTGGAGAAGCTTTTCTGTGTAGCTGCCCTGCGGTGCTGAAAGTAAGTTATGAATGCTGTACTGTTTAAGAGCAGAAAGGTTTGCCTGGAAGAGAGCGGTGTGCCTGGGCCCCCTGCTATTGAGAAGATGCCAGTCAGAAATGAAAACGTCTTTCATGAAACTATAGCGAACTTCCCTGTGATACAGTACAAAAATGCAAGGAATTTTTAGACAAAACCTGTAAAAATAAGTATAATACCTTGGAAATGGCAAAGAAGTATGTGCTTATAAAGGACTACTTTAAGAGGTCGGTGCCAAAAATATGTGTAGTTCTGACACAGTTTTAGAAGTGACAGGATTGAGGCGTTTAAGCCATTCCCCCAACCCCCTGCCCTTTGAGATCTCCAGTTTCTTTTGCCTTTTGGTTACAACTACAAAAGATGTCTTCTGAGAAAAATGCTTTCTGCATGACATCAGAATAAAGGAATGTTCCACACTATTCAGCATGTTTAAAAGTATTGGTTGACTGAAATAACATTACATTTAAAATGAATGCTGAACAGAAGGCCAGTTAAAGGAGAAAACAGAGCAGATCATGTTTTTGCAAACTTTTACCTTTAAGAAACATTTATTTACTGGACTCTGTAGAACTGTTTTCTTTAAAATAAAATTATGCTCTGTGTCACGGCACAGTAAAGAGAAGTGCTATTTTGTCCTTAGATGGAATGTATGTAGCCACAGGTAAAGACTAAAACGTTTGGAATCAGAATATAAAATTAGATGCATATAGAAAAGTTAAAACATTACTATATATAGGAAAAAGCTGTAGGAAATGTATTTGCTTTTTGCAAAAATCTGATTCTGTCAATTGTCACTTTTTATTTTGTCTGACTTCATTTTTCATATAGTATTAATAACAAAAGGTAATTATTTTCACAACTAATGCATTTGTAAAAGTGCTTATTTTTCTTGAGCATTTCCAAATACATCATTGCTTGGACATCAGCCTTTGCATTATTCTTTGGCATAATATAATTTTCATTGCCACTTGGGATAGTTAAAGAAATAATTGGAAGAGTGTTAAAAATAACAAAAGATAAAGGTAAAGCTTAAGCAAATATCTTCTAAACAAAGTGTACATTATACACAGTAGTGATACTAGTAAATATTTTGAATTAAGAATTGCTATCAGTTACAAATGTAGGGGCCTCATTGTCCAGAATGATGAAAATGTTAATTTAATTGCTGCTCATAGTGTTAATGAATAATTACTCCATACAATGGATCTCTTTCCCTGCTGGGGAGAAAAGGAGGCTTAAGGTACAGTTCAGTTCATAGGTGAGAAGGAAAACTTAAGTTTACATGATCAGACAGCACATGCTTTCATATCAAACCATTGGTGCATTGCTGTGAAAATCTACATGTATTTCTAGGGCAGGATAGAGGTCCAAACCCTGGCCTTGAGAGCATGTGGTGGCAGGAATTTCACAAATACAGATGTCAGCCATACCCTTCACTGGAGGCATGGATGACTGGAAGCTGGGAGAGCTGCCAGTCGCTGTCATCAGTGGGACTCTAGCAGTGCAGCTGTGTTATGTGGGTACTGGCCATATGCTGCAGGTGTCATCTAGGTTTTAGTGTTGGTTATATGAGTCCCCTTAAATTTCAATTTAATAAAATAAAACCACTCTCGAGTCTGTAATCTAAGCAGAAAAATGAGGACACATCCCCAACGTGGCAGCATTAGCTTGAAGGAGAGCAAACAGGGCTGTTGGAGCAGGAGGCTGCAGGGAAGCACTTGCATCCGTTCCTGGGAGCAAGCTGCCTGCTCTGGAACTTTCTCACCCAGCAGCCTCAGAGTAAGAGCCCAGGTGAACTGGGGGAGAGCTGAACCCAGGTGTCAAATACCCTGAGTAATGGCAGAGCTGCAGCACTGAAGGGAACCAGGGCATTACAGATTTTTTTCAGAAATGCAAGTTTCCATGTAGGTGTGCCCAGTTCTGTAGAGTAAACATTTTGTGGGAAGAGCATGTGTTTTTAGAAAGCTTGTGGAAGAAGAAGAGTGGAACAGGAGAGAAAGAACTGCATGATAAGGGTTGCTAGAATATTGCCAACTCTCATCTAATTATGAGTTAATGAGATTTGATGTTTTACTTGAAATCCCCTAGCAACCTGTGTTTGTGTATTTCTTTTAGCCTTACTTTAACAAGACTCAGAAAACCATATAGCCTGAGAACAAAGAAGACTTATACCTTGAAATTTATTATCATTTTTACTATTTTTATTTTATTATGCATCTCCTGAGATTTTTATTGCTGCTGTTGTCAGCCTTTCTACTCTGAGTACCTATTCAATGAATCCATATAATGCTTCGAACCAAATGAGACACCACCCCTTTTTGCATCTTGCAGCATGAGCAGCATCACAATGCACAAGAAGCAAAACAGAGGAAGGGGACATACTGTCTTCTGTATGGGCTCTTTGCAGCAAGTCGCATCTGCGTGACAGAGTATTTCGGACAGAGAAGTTTTGCTGTCTTTTTTCTTTTTGCCATCTTTATGAATAATGAAGTTGCATTTGATACAGTCAGAGAGTTATTTGGGGAGATACCTGGAATATATTTGACATGAAAAAAAAAAGAAGAAAAAATATATTGTGAGTTTTAACTTTGCATTTTGGAAATAAATACTAAAGTAGTGAGGATAGCACCATCAGGCAGACAGCAGGTGGGCCGAGCAGCAGGAGGGAAATGATACTTGCTGCACCTGCTCTGCACACTTTACCCCCCAAAAAAAAAAAAATAATAAAAATTGGTAATTCCTGCATGAGACCTACTTTTATTTTGGTATTTCATTTCTGTATTTTCTTAGTTCATCTTAAAAGATGTGGAAGGGAGATCTGGAGATTTCAGACTACTTTATGCTGTGTAGATCTATGTGTATACAGATATTCTTATATGTATCACCATGCTACCTGAACTGTAGTGTGATGCTACTAATGGTAATAAATTAAAGCCTCTTTTTTATTTTCCTGATGGAGATAGTCCACTAGTATTGTTTCCATTTTACAGATGGACAAAGTACAGCAAGAGACCAGCATCATTCATGGCTTAACTGTAAACACAATTTATGGGTTATAGCTCAATTGCATAGAGGATGGAGCCAATGCATGAAAATGGCTTTTGTTTCCTTTTGCTCTCTTACTTCTCTGGTGGTTCAGTAACCGTGTACTTCACTGAAGAATTTGCTGTCTGGTCTAATTTCAGTCAGATTGGAAACAGCTGCAGGGGTCGGAAAGTGCATCAAATATCACTGTGGCAAAGGAAGTGGCTAAGCCTGGTCCTATTTTTCTTGTGCAACAAGCAGACAACAGCATACAAGCTCAAGGCTGGATATGTGGTGTAGTAGTGTCAGCTCTTAGCTAGTCAAGGCAAGATTACCCAATTAAGCCATTATTAGGGCCATTGTATATGGATCATGTGTTGTAAAGCAGCTGGATTCTACTGGTAGATTTGGCTCCCTATTACTGGCTCTCAGAGCTGACTTTGAATTCTTAGGGGCTGTTTCTAGAGAAGTGGTCGGTCTAGAAAAAATGCACTCAGGATTAAGGTGTCTGGTGTTCCTAGCTTCTACTCTTTAGTCTGATATAAGTCATTTCAAATGACCTTAGGTAAGTTTCTTTATTTCTTTCAACTTCCTCCTTGATGAATTTTTGCCCTGTTGCCTAACACAGATGCTACAAACATTACTTGTGTGGTCCTTCGACCACATGAATTGCCAAAAATTACAATGGTACTGTTTGTTTTATTACACTGTAATTTGTTCCTTCAGAATTCCTCTGCTACAGAATATAGCATATGCAGGAGTTTTTAATTTGACATTAGAGCTAAGATGTATGGAGTAAAGAGCATTGAATAAATTAGGAGAGGAAGACAATTCACTGTCTATTCTGTCTTTGGGTGATGGTGATTATTAAAAAGAAGGTGTATTTCTGCCTTCAGAAGTTGGATAATACCCAAGATGCCAGTAACATCTATTTGGAAGTTAAGCAGTTTGTGCTACTTGATAAAAATTATGTTCCTTAACCAGAGGAATTCTGCAGTGTAGGGGCCCAATCCTGTAAATAAATGCTTCAAGATGCAGTCTGTAATTACAGTGTGTGAACTCCAATTATTAGCAAACAAAAGCTTCCTAAAAGTAAGTACTATATTTGGTGATAAGAACTGCAGAACAGTAGGAATGATTTAATTCCTATATTGACTAATTAACATGTTTTCCATTAGCAAACAGTGATTCAGGATTTCATTGTGATAAAATAACATTTACCTTTACTCAAAATCCTGTTTATTAAAGGTTGTGCTTAATCACAGTTGTTCAGAAGTAGTATAGATGCTATTTTTCTGATTTATGCTTGTTGCATTCTGAAAGAGAAGAAGAATTATTCACTAAAAAACTGACAATAACTAACAGTAGTTAATAGACTACTGTCTGAGAACTGTAACAATCTTTGGCAGGAGAATCAACTACTGCTTCTTGGATCAGTACAGAAAACTTTAGTTTATCAGTATATTACAGTTGGCTTGAAATGACATTTATAGATAGCATGATTGAGTAGATGAACTAGGTGCTGTATTATTCTTTAAATGAGAGCTTCCACGGTTTATCAAGTGTGGGTGCTACATTTCACATGGTTGTTCAGTCATTGTGTGCCTATCATTGGAAGAGCCCATTCCATCTGCAAAAGGTGGCTCATAACCACATTAAGAGAAGTCTTTGTGAAATTGCATAAATAACTACTGATTTTTTTGAGGAAGATCCCCTTTATCTCCTAAGTGTACTGTATGTTTAACTATGTACTGTATGTTTAACTACACTATCATTGTCTGTTAGATTGCTTGATAAGTCAGTCCAAATATTTGAAAGAAAAGCTGAACCTTGTGTCCATAGAAAGAAAATCTTAATAAAAAGAAAACCTTGCAAATAACTTTTTGTTTCTGAAGACAATTGTCCTATTAGGTGGCAAAGCTGCTATTGATACATTGACTCTTTCAGCCAGGGTAAAGAAAATCTTTCCCTAATGTAAAATTAGAGCAAGTAAGTAGTCCCAACAAGATGTTTAGAAATTTGTTCCTTTTACTGGTTATTTAAAACAGCTTTATATCTTGAAATACACCAAGTTTGGGGGGGGAAGTGATGTGGTTTGATTTTTTTAAAGATATTTTTTCCCCAATAAAAAATGTGTAATTGTGTAGGTATAAAGCCTGTGTTGCAAAGCATACAGTAGTGTAGTTACAAAAGACAGGCAGGTTACTGCAGATGGGCTGTTATTTGGCTTTTTTGCAGTTCAGCAAGAGGAAATTTCCCTTTACTTGTAGTGTAGATGCTCTTTTGGAAGCTGACAATCGTTATATTCAAGTGTGAATAAAGTGTAGCTGCTCTAACTTTAGCTATTCATTGTCTGTGAAGTTCTAATCACTAAGTCTGCTGAAGATGAAGTCCTGTTTCTTCATAGGTCAGGTACAGGTAATCAGAATGAAAGCTTCTGTAACCTCATCTGCTTACTAAGACACCTTTCTTGTAAGTTAGAAAAGCTGGGAACACTGGCTTAATACTGGCAGTGGGGTGTTTTGGGGTCAAGTTGGTGGGGGGGGTGGTTGGTGGTTTTTTGTATGTGTGTGGCTTTGTTGTGTTTGCTTGTGGTTTTTTTGTGTGTTTTGTTTTACCTTTTTTTTTTTGGCAGGGGGAGGGGGAGGTGTTGAATTTGTTTCGTTTTTGAGATAGGCCTCATTGTAGCCTGTACTTATGTGACTTTGTTTATTTGCACAGGTATTATAACTGCCTCTGAAAATAAGATTAATTTGTATCCTATTGTACCTAAATATTAATTGCCATGTCCTGATTCTTGTGAAATCTTTCCTTCAGAAGGTGCTATGTATATATATGTATATATAAAGTATATGTACATACTTTCTAGATCTCTATTTATTTATTTTTCAACACCTGACCTTTTAAGGTCTGTGTCCTGGATTACCTGTAATATATATGTTTATCTTTTTCTCCTACATATATTGTCTTTATAACTTTGATCTTTATTCTCTTTTGAAAAGAAATATATACATTTCTGTTGGCATTATTTTAGCTGTTAAAGAAATTCAGTTTAAATACTGCAAAATGACCTTGATATTTTTAGCATACTGTATTAAAATAAAAAAAAAAAAGCCTATGATGACATTCTCTGTTTCTTGAGAGGAGACAGTGGTTCTTGGTTCTGAAGTTGTGGATATTCAGCCTTCTGATAGGCCCCAAGCATAGCCACATAGTGTTTGTAAGCCTCTGTTAGCGTGTCGCACAAACCTCAGACCGCTGATCACGGTAGAACTGTGAAGTGAAGGCACTTGTTTACATGGCTCCATCCTTGCTATTGCAATGCATCATCTTTGTAAATTCATCTCATCACTGGAAATCCTTGTGCAGTTTAGGTTCAGGGATTGATAATAAGGCTTTTTGTATTTTATAACAAAGGTATCTGAGGAAAGATGGTGAAAGTAATTGCTTCTTTTTGGCTTGTCATCAAAATACATGACTCTATAGCTGAAAGAGGAGTCTGGTGTGCTAACGTGCTATCTGTGCTACACACTGAGGACTAAATGCTTTCTATCTCACACAATAGTAATGACAAGTAATTGAGGAGCTCTGCAGGATACAGAGAAAGTTTTAATTTGTGTGTGCTAAAGACTGATGAAAAGACACATCATATCTTGCTTCTCTTTAATGCTGTGACCATGCCTGGCTTTCTTAGCCAGCACCGTAGGCTTTCTTCTTGCTGTAGGTCCATAAAGTTACCCTTCTGGAAAGGATGCTGCTCTTGTTTCTGATTTATTCAGTCTCCATTTCCTTCTGCTTTTCTGCTCTGTTCATCATCAGCCAATGCTCACAAAAACCAGTCCAGATACTGGGTTGAACTGGCTTGCTTTTTGCTGTATACAGTAGGTTAGTAATTCTTATAAGCATCAGCTGGGGGGCAGGTGGTGATGTTTATAGTATAGCAGGATAAAACTAGTTTAATGTGGGTCGTATTAGCCTTCAACCAACAAAATACTTCAATCCAGTGAATAATTCCATTGACTTCAATGTGCTGCTTGCCTACTAAAAAATAAGAATGTTTAAGTGCTTTTCCAGAGTGAAGTCTTTATTAGTAACCTTCATATTATATATGTGTACTGTTCAGATTCACTACATGAATATCCTATGTATTATTCCTTTATGTTTGATCAAATTGAATAGTATTTTTGTATCTGTCTGCTCTATTCATTTTTCACATGTTAATGACATTCATCTTGTCTATCTGTGGTGTTTTTAATGTGCCCATCACCAGAGTATCTTCTTGTCTCTTCTGCAAAATAAATGCCTCTCAAGAAGAGATAGGAAGGGAAATGCATGTGTAATTATTTTAAAAAGAAGAAGAAAAAAAAAAGTTATTACTGAAACATAGTAGCCTTCCTTCCCCCACTCCAATACTTATTTTTCCTGGTGACAAAATCTGCAGCAGAAAGCACTGAGCAACAAGTTTATCAATTTGAACAGGCCAACTGCACAACTAAATGTATGTGAAACTTAACAAATCCCTTGGGGAAGCTGACTGTAAGAATTTCCTAGTCTGTGTCGAGTTACTGAGGTGCGACATGGTGGATTGAACTTAATGCTTTAGGCAAGCACAGTCAAATAGAGTTTAAGATTTTGCTGTGTCCATGAAGGGATCTGCTAGTAGTTGTCTAAATTAAGCTTTCAGAAAAGAATATAACGCTATCATGAGCTCTTTCCCTTGAATATTTTGTCAGGTTATTCTGGTTTAAAAGAAATCCAAGTAGGATTTCCTCTGAGTAAGCCTCATAGCAGTTGCAGAAAGATTGAAGGGTTATTCCTCTTACCAGGAACAGCAAAATACTGGAACAGAATTTTTCCATTACACTATGCTGTCTGTTTTAAAAGCATAGCATCTTAGCCAAAAATGAGGATCCCCACCTGCATGGGAACTGACTGCTGTGACCCTGTAGGTGCTGCTGATGCTAAGACTGCCCTGGGTTTCTTACCACTTCCTTTCTTCTTTCTTGCATATCTGTGAAGGGAAAATTGATCCTGGTTATTGGTCTGGCCTTAATGACCTTTATCAACCTGCAACAGCTAGCCTAAAGAAGGTGGCAGCAGCTTATAAAAGAGTCTGTACTCATGTTACAGGGTTTAGATGAGGTCTGCCAGGGACAGAGGTTCCTTCAGCTTCCAGTGGTGAAAGAAAAACTTCCTGTGTACATGTTAAGAGTTGGAGAGCCATCAGGAGGGAAGGAAAAAGTATGGATGCTCAAGTGCCATCCACAAATCCAGAGCTTGAGCATTTTTGCAGTATTTTTTTTGAGCAGAGGTCAGTTGATGTTCTGGAAAGTTGAAGTGTTTGATTAACTGTCTGAAGCACAGCTTCAGCTATAGATGACACAGATATATATGATACAGCCTTGCCCTGTGCCTGGCACGTAGATCAAGTTCTCAGAGTGAAGCTGGAGCTGCTGGTAGAGCTGGGTCCTAAGTAGAGAGGAAGGATTCGAGCTGCCTCAGTTGTAGGTCTCAGTGGTGGTAAAATAAGGAGGGGCTTCAGAGTTAA
Source organism: Megaceryle torquata (assembly GCA_024611175.1). NCBI lineage: Eukaryota > Metazoa > Chordata > Aves > Coraciiformes > Cerylidae > Megaceryle > Megaceryle torquata. Next base: position 9,369 of record JANIJG010007812.1, read on the forward strand.
AAATTGCCTCCTGTCTCCCTGGAAAGAGGCTGGGAAAGATAGATTTCACTATGTGCTGTTCACCCTTGGTGCTCTGTTGGGATCTCAGCACCACATCTCTTCTCTAGTGTGTACACACAGAACTATAAGTAATGTTAGAGCTCTTTGCATCACTCTTCTTCCGCAAAGGACCCAGCTTCTTGGGTTAGTGCAGTATAAATAGTATATATACACGGTGGGCTGCATGTATGGCACAGAAAACAGTCGTCTTTTCATAATCTGAGGCAAGCCTTCATTGGCTGAAGAGGGCTTTTTTCTTTTTCCTGAAGCATCCTGAGATTTGGACATGAACAATTGTTTTACTGTTCTCTGATTCTTTAGGTAATTATTTTTTTAACTTGTTCTCAGATTATTATTATTTTTAAAATTCATTTTGTTGTTCATTTAAATTGCATAGATGTCAGTTTGTTTTATTGCCTGGTAAGAATTGGGCATGTAAAATTAAGCAAGTATATACTACTTTGATTATTTAAAGGTGATATGGGGCTGAGATGCCACTATGTACTTGCCAGCTCTATATTTAGATCATAATATTCCTTTAGCTCTTTGTATTGCCAGTATTTACGGTGATCTCAGCTGTAGGGTGAACCTCTACCCTTTTCGCATTTGTTATCCCAGGACCTCCAGCAATTATCTAAAGTCAAATAAATATCATAGGATGATGCCAACCTCTTCATCTGAGTGATATGTTTACATCAAATCACTACATTTTTTTAGTTAGATGACAGGCATTTATGAGTGCATTTCTCACACTACCTTAGACAGACTGTTGCTCAAGTGTTGAACTTGAGTGCCAGAGGCCTGTCTAGCCATTGATGCAAACTCAGAGTTTCTGGTTGTAGGGAGATGAGGTGCTGCCTGTAGGAACAGGGAGTTAGGCATATGAACAAGTGTGTTTAATCTGTCTCCTGTCGCTCAGAGCAAGCGGGTAGTCTGCCAGCACAGTGACCAATCCCTAGAGTTAATTACCATAATTCATTAGCAAAGCCTCACTTCCTGGATGATTTGAGTTGATTAGTAGGCACTTTGTTCTATCACCTTTTTTGGCTGAGCATTCAGCGAGAGGTTTCAGACTACAAAGACTTAATGGATTTACATGTAGCACTTACCCAGCAGAGAGGAACAATTGAAATCTAATACAACCTGTTGCTTTTCATGTAGCCTTTGGGACCTGGTGCAAGGGTTAATGGGAAGAAGGCTTTTAAACTCCAAATAGTAAGTTTTTTTCCTTCTGTGCTTTCCTTCTGAGTCCTATGACCTTTTATGTATCAGTTGATTACAGCTGACCACTTTGAGAGAGAATTTAGGGTAATTTGTTTATCAAATGCTAATAACATTGCAGTAAGTTCTAGAACTTCCTGAAGAATAGCAGGAACAATGTAAGTTTTCTGTGGGACTGAGATCACATGTTATATTGCCTTAAGCAGCTGTTTTTCAGGTACAGAAAAAAGCTACTTGTTTGTTACCAATATGTGACTGAGAAGCGTGGTACCTTTTATTTGCTTATGTTTTAGTAGACAGTGGTATGTAGTAGAACCCTGTAACTCATGATGCTGTGGGAAGGTCTCTGTTAAACTGGAAGATGTACCAGTTGTAATGAACCCTATACTTGCAAATTTTGAGCAGGGTTCATTGACCGTTCCTCCTGTTTGTGGGTTTCAAGTTTGTCCATCCCTTTTTGTATGTTTGCACTGAAGCGTTGCTCAGTTCACCTGTCTATGGACAAATAAAACCCATGCTACATAGCAAAATTTTGTTAATATCTTGTTCAAGCTAATATGAATTACAGTCAAGATCAGCTCTTCCTAGTATTGTTGCCCGAGGATATAATACTTCAGGTTTTTTCATCATTTTCTTTTGTCCTGCTTTTTATTCAGTTACAAAACTAATAATAAAAAAATATGTAAAAAAGAAAGTATATTTTTGAAGAAAAGCTAAAAATGCTCCCTTTCCTTCCAGAGTGATACTCTTGGGGGTGGGGGAAACAGCATTGATGGATTTGATTTTGAAGTATTGAGCTGTGAAGGGAACAGCTTGATGTGGGGAATGAGTCCTTTTTTTTTTTTTTTTTTTTTGATTCACGTTAAAAGGGATCTATAACCCTTGATGTACAGGAGTGTAATCTTGACCTTGTATTGTATAATACTACTAACATAATTTTGTGAAGCTGGCTCAAAATATACAGATGCATTAGGTCAGAAATTAGCAAGTAGCAAAGTATTTTCTTCCATGAGGTATGTAAGCACATATATAAACTTATAGGTGGTTTTCTTGGTTTGAGTGAAAACAGAACTAATTCTGTTCAGTGATTTTAGTTTTCAGCTCAGTTCTTGTAACTAACTGCACTTTCTGAAGTTAGCAGCCTGTTTTCCCAGGCAGTGTCTGCTGCCAGCAGTGACAACACCCGGTGTTTAGAGTTACTGCCAAGGATTGGTGTGCAGACCAAGGCCACTGCTGGATCTTGTGCGCCATGCTGGGGGGTGCAGAAAGTAAAAGGCTGCACCTGCAGGGAGGACCAGACAGGACACGTGACCCCAGATTAACCAACGAGTTATTCCATCCCATATACATCATATTTGGTATACAGCAGAGGGATCAGGAGGGTCTTGCCCCTCTTGGCCCACTTTGCTGGTTTTGCTCAGCTTGGCTTCGGTCCTCTGCTGGTTTCTTCCTTGGAGCATCCAAGGAAGACTCTGTCCATTCTGCCTTCCACCCTCATCTGTGTGTTCCTGAATCTGGTACCAGAATCCAGCTCCTGAACATAGTTCCCATCTGCTGCTGGGTCCAGTTTGGGACTCAGTGCCTGCTCCACAGCATCAGTGGTGATGGTGACATAACTACCATCGGGGAGGTTGGGTTCAATACTGGTTTTGTACATATTTGTATATATTTAATTTATTATTATTATTATTTTCATTTGCATGAAAGCTGTACTAGTTTCCTTTTCTAATCACTAAGTCTCTCTCCCTTATTCCTTTTCTAATCACTAAGTCTCTCTCCCTTATTCCCTTTCCCTTCCCCTTTGGGGGGGAGGGGGGTTAACAGAGAGCATCTGTTATAGGTCTAAGGGGATGCCCTGACTCTAAACTGTGACAGTGGTTCCAGTGACAAATTATGCATGTACTTTATACATTAATGAAATTGAGTAATAAGTAATTTGCATGTTATCCGATGATACAGAGTTACTTGAATACCTTTGAAAAGATGCTAGGAATTCGGTATGCTGTCTGTCTGGCTAGATTTGGTTGAGAAGAGTCAAATTATCTGGATTTTTTTTCTGGTTGACTTTTTTTTTTGTTTTGTTAAAGCCTTCTTTCACCATTTTTGGGGGTATATGCAGTACGACAGGAAAGGAAGAGTTACTGCAAAGGGAAGTTTTATTGCCATATGCAAGTATTATCCCATCTTTAGTACCTGGAAAGAAAAGAGTTCAAGTCTCATCAATATTGGTAGACTTAGGAGTTTGATATTACGGCCGGACTACATTTCTTTGGGGTGTATATAGTGTTTTGCCTTGGGCTTTCATTATTTACTACTGCAAGGACTATTGGCTGCCAGATAATTCTGTAACGTGAGTTACTGTATTTCAATAAAGCTGTAGCCTTGGCCTTTAATCCAGTTACAAGAGATCTATGCTTTCTGTCTGTGTAGTCCAGAGTGGCATTTGCAATGTAACAAACATTTTGAAGATTTACTTTCTTCTGGCATGTAAAAATGTTGTTCCAACTTGGTGCTTCTTTCCTAAAAGAAGTATCTATCTTCAAATGCTTACTTTCTCATACAAACAAGTAACCTGGCTAGCTGTACACACCTGTAGTGGCTTTCAGAAAAAATGGAAAACCCATTCTTTAAAAGACTTGACAGTGTTATTTCTTTCCACAGTGGGTTTTGCATAGAGGACACTAGCTAAAGTTATTGAAAAATCTATTATTTCAGTGACTTGGGATATATTAATGCTTTTAAGCTTTGAAATTTATAGTAAAAAAATCGATTCTGTAACACCACAATATATTAATATTTAGTTACAACTGAAAACCTTTGAAAAGATAAGCAGAATTTACATTTAGAATCATAGAATGGTAGGGGTTGGAAGGGACCTCTGGAGATCATCGAATCCAAGCCCCTGGCAATGCAGGACCACCCAGAGCAGGCCACACAGGAACACATCCAGGCGGGTCTTGAAAGTCTCTAGAGAAGGAGACACCACAACCTCTCTGGGCAGCCTGTTCCAGTGCTCTGTCACCCTCACAGTGGAGAAGTTTTTCCTCATGTTAAGAACTTCCTGTGTTTCACTTCTGCTACCAGTACCTCTTGTCCTATCACAAGACACAACTGAAAAGAGACTGGCCCCTTCTACTTGACACCTGCCCTTCAGACATCTGTAAACATTAATAAGATCCACTCTCAGTCTTCTCTTTTCCAGGCTAAACAGCCCCAGGGCTCTCAGCCTTTCCTCATAAGAGAGATGTTCCAGTCCCTTCATCATCTTTGTAGCTCTCAGTTGGACTTTCTCTAGTATTTCCCTGTCTTCCTTGAACTGGGGAGACCAGAACTGGACACAACACTCCAGATGTGGTCTCACTAGTGCAGAGTAGAGGGGGAGGAGGATCTTCTTTGACCTTCTGGCCACACTTTTCTTTATGCACCCCAGCATACCATTGGCCTTCCTGGCCACATTGCTGTTCCATGCATAACTTCTTGTCCACTGGGATGCTTAGGTCCCTCTCCATGGGACTATTTTCCAGGGGGTCTACCCCTAACCTGTATTGGTACGTTTAACTACTTATACTAAAAAAACATTTATAAAATTATTTTTATTTAATACGGTACAAGCAGCAATAGCATGTGAAGGTCTAAATTGACTTTAGACCTTTTCTAGCTGTGGGATTGTGCTAGAGCCCTATGGCACAGTGAAGGGGTGTGCCAGATGCAGAGCTTGCTCTAAGTTGCAACTAAATGAAAACACAGAGATGGAAGAGCATGAAAACTGGCAGGGCATGGCTCTGTCTTCCATCCAGTGATAAGCAGATCTGGACAGCTTCCCACTGATAAAGATGATGTGAAAATCTGTTTCATCCTGGACTATTGGTACAACCACAGCTGCAGGAGGCATTTGGTTTCAGTTATTACTTGCAGCATATCCCACACGACTTTGGTGCATGTCTCATCATCAATACTAGTCTATTAAAATTGACTGGTCTTATAATTTGTTAACATTTAGAGCATTAGTAAGTGGAAACTTTTGCCAAAATTTTATTTTAGGTGTATCAAAATCTTGAACAGCAATGTGCTCCATCTAAGCAACTGACATAGGACACAAGATATTTTTATGCACCAGGTACTTTATTTGCAGCTAATGGGCAATAAATAACAAATACTAATTCGTTATATATTTTCTCATCATGAATTATCTGTAAACATTTCCCCAAACATATTAGCTATTCAAAAGTTTAAAATGAAATTTAAGTAATTTTTTTTTTTTGCTGATCTGGGAGGTGCTGTTCATGAGACTAGTTGGATGTGAAATTTAAGCTCTTTCAATTGGATTGATAGAATTTATACCCCATTTTAAAAGCTGTATCCCAAGTGCCAGTGGTTGCAAACTCTGCAGTAGTCAAAGAATTCCTTGTTTTCTTACACAATTCTGTCAGGAAACCAGTTTGCCAGAGCACTGGTATAAAACAAACACAAATACATGTGAATATCCTAGAAGCAAAGCTGGCAAACCACTAAACTGAACATTTTTCATTTTCTGCAGCCTGTCAAAAGAGATGTATGAAAAATAACTGGCTGCATGTGAAGTATACTATGGACGAGGATAATCTATTCTGAGTACTTTCCCAAATATGGTACCTTTCCCAAGAACTTTTGCATATTTGTCCCTCTTGTGTCCTCTTTCCTTCCAAGTAAACATTTATAAACTCATTAATCCCCTCTCAACATGTGCATATAACTTCCACTGACACTAATGGTAATTACTTATGCTTAGTGCCAAGGAAATAGGACCTCTCTTAGGGTCAAATTAACTTCATTTGCATAAAGCCATGTAATTGACAGGTTCAGAAATCCACTATTGCAATCCGCACTCAAAGCATTGTGGCTGTATGCAATGTGTACCTTGGCTTTATTTGTCTCTCTCTAGCATTTCCATGGCTGCAATTTGGCCAGTTTTCAGGTTTGGTTTTCTAGGTTGGTTTGTTTATTTATTTTTATTATTAATTTTCTTGTTGCCTTTCTGGCTGTCAGATAGGAGTTTATGTTGCTTTCAAGAAGATGTAATGTATCCCATGATTAAAGACTAAAGGCTTCAAGAAAGTGCACTTCATTAAACCCAGAGAATTGGGAGGTAGTTTTCAGTAGGAAGTAAGTGCATGGCAAAGTGGTATGAAGGCTGTTGACAGCTCCTTAGAGGAATGTTCACAAGGGCTGAAAAACTAACTTTACTAGTACAAGGAAAATAAGTATAACACAAGTATGGTTTAACTACGCAAGAGCTCTTTAGTGAACTAAAACTTGAGAGATGTTGCCAAAAGCTGAAGCTAGGACAAATTATTATGGAGGATTATAAAATAATGGTATGGGCAAGCGTAGATAAAGTCTGGAAGACTTGGGCACAAAGTGGCCAACTAATAAGAGACAAAACACTGAGAAAAGAGTGATGAGAAAAGGCCTTACCCACTGTGTAGCGAGGAGGTAAGAGACCGATCAATGCCTTGGTATTCTGACAATATTTTGTTAGCTTCTTGCTGCTTAGTTTTCACTAGAAGTATTAATGGACTTTAGATGTCTTACTATTAAAACATCCATGGCAAAGAATACCTTGGAAAGCAGGGGTATGCTGTGTGGGTATTTTTTTTTTTCTTTTTTAATAACTAATGATACGCAGGACTAATTCAGAATTGTCTGGGCTGCTCACATAGCTGACAGCATCTTCTATGAAAACTCTTGGAGAACTGGTGAGATTCTGAGCATACAAGCCGGTATAGAGCTGTGCTCACACTGCTTACTTCAACACAAGTTGGATGCCTGTTAGAACTCTAGGTCTCAGTGACTAGAGATAATTCAAGGCTCCTAGGCAGGGGGGCTCCTCTGGCAATGCCATTTTGCATAAGAAATTCTCATTTAGGCATTTAATTGGTTTCCTGAGGGAAGTCTGAATACTGTCTCTTCACTGCTGCTGAGGTATGCTCTCCTCACTCAGTCATGCTTCTCTTTAAACCTTATTGACCCAGGCCACAAGAGACTACTCAGCAAACTTCAGTTATTGCAAAAATACACATTGCTCGTAAGCATCTGGAAGATAACGAAGATGTATCTAACAGTGAACACAACTTCAAGAACATAGTGACAAACCTACCCTATTTCTTCAGTAATGGGATAATCACACCTTATAGGTAGTAGAGAAACAAGGTGTGTCATACATCATGATTTTAACATACATTTCCCTAAAATCCTAACCTTTAGTAAATATCGTTGTTTTGACATTCTCTCTTCAGGTGTTCTGTAATAACCATGATTAAGATGAAATTACTGTAAAGGGGGTTGGGATGATGATTGAGAAGAAAATCATTATCAGATGGAAAGCCTAGAATCCTAATGTAGGTACCAAACTCATGTCCTAAAGTCAGAAGTGTGAATATGATTTCATTGTAGAGTTAACACCTTCAGGACCAGACCTCAGCCTGATACTTGTCTTTGCTGATGCCTTGGATGAAGGAACAGGATGTATTTACTTAGTTGGTAGTTGTTAATTAGAGCTACTTGCAGCAGGGGAGATCTGCAAGCATTTTAAATCATAGGAATGGAATTCAAAATTATATAGAAAAATTATATTGAAATAAAATACATTAAGTTCATTAAAGGGAAGTGTTTAAACTTTATGATGCAAAGATTTTTAAATACTTGGTGAGATGATCATCTAGGAGAAAAAGCATCTTAGGGTCATGGCAGTTGGTAACAAGGTGAACACGAGGCTAGTCTGCAGATTGATACAAAACAAAGATTGGATCATCGTTCTGATATGTGAAACAGGAGTCTTTGAGCAAATACGTCATATCTAGAAACCTTGGTCTGAAAGGAAAAAGTGAAAGAATTTGAGGTGTTTTGATCAAGGAAATCCTAATGAGAGGGATATAACTATCTTTAAATGTAACAGGTAAAGTGTTCCATGTATTGGCTTGAGATAGGTCAAGGAAATAGAAGAAAACTTAATTTCTTTTTCTCAGTCACATAGGAGCATGTTTGGACACTGTGGAAGGTCAAACAAAATCTCTTTTGGGTACAAGTAATGGCAACAGTTTCTTGAATTGATTTAGATGTGTTTCCCAGTCCATGTAATCAGCCAGTTTGAGATGGTACTTCTTTTCTCCTTTCAAGAATGTTTTTCATCAGTAAAACTTTGAAATTCCGTAAAAATAAAAGGTACTGGTGTGCAGATCTGCACTTTGATCAAGAGCTAATAAAGTTAGCATTGCATACTGATGTGGAAACACTAATTCTGTTCATAATACTCCACAAGTATGCAATCTTCATATTAACATTATAATGCTAATACAGTATTCATGTTCACTTTATGTATATCCCGTGATATCAGTGTAGCATGTAAGTGTAAACTGAGCATGTATTACAGGGATGTGTTTTGGCATGGGTTTGGGTTTTAAGCTTATTTTTCACAAAGCAAAAGTCTCTTCAAATTATGGCACAACATGGCTTGTGAGATGATGCTAGAAGATCCTTCTATCTATGTTTCCCTTGTTCTCTGATGGTGACGGATGATGAAGCCCTAAAGGCTACTCTTGCATCTGAGCATCTGCTGCTCCTTTCAATTTGGCTGTTACATAGTTGTCTTATGATATGCTTTCTACTTGGATATATTTGTCTTATGAAGTGTTGTGGTCAGGTTATTTAGAATATAGACAAAGAGAATGGTTTTGATTTGGGAGAAAGTGAATATAAAAATCTCTGGAACTGAATTGCAAATGTTTGCTGTTAAATATAAATTGTTTTTCTGGATTACTACTGTGTGAGGCTTTGGAAAAGATTATATAAAGTTTAGGACTACTGAATCATGGAATTCTAATGTGGAAAAGACCAGTTAGATCATCCAACCCTTCTGATCATGTACAGTGAATCTTTACAGTTTTTCTAGTCTTCTGCTTTGGACGTCTACAAGTCCAAAGTTAGCAGGCTTCTGACATCTACCCAGTGAGACAGTTCTATATGGCTTTGAGCATTTGGCCTATAGGATGATTTTCACAATGATGTATATGTTCATACTTTAACCTCATACTAGTGTTTCTCATTGTTCTTTTATATTTCCAGTTAAGTGGATACAAGTTTTCAGGCTGTAATTAAACCACCATAAGTGGTCCTTTGCAACTATAGCTGATGTTTCTGTGTATCAGTGGAGAATCCATGTGCATTTGCCTAGACTTTTGGTGTTCTTCGTATCTCTGAAGCTGACCACTGTGAAAATTCTAATTAATCCTCAGTTTTTCATCACTGGAGAGTGCCTGGAACAGACTGGATAGATAAATAGCATACTTTAGCAGCAGTTTTCTCTTGCTGTCTCTATTTAGGAAATCTAGGTATGGTATTGTATAGGACACCAGTATTTTTATGGTTAAAAAATTGGATTCCTACATATGCCAAAGCTAGATGAAAGTATTAGACTGCAAATTTATTAAGTTTATAAAAATGTGGTCAGATAGCTTTGCAAGCTCAGTTTTGAACTACTGAGCTATTGGTGTATAAAGCAAAGTCAGTTCCTTTTTTCTGTAAAAACATGTATTTTTGGCAAGTGGAGTGCTCAGTAATCAATATGTTTCCAAAAATAAAATTTTTGTATTTGCCTAGCCACCTGAATATTACAGGCAGTAAGAGACAGCTCGTTGATGACAGCTGGGTAATAGTAATCAAAAGAAAGTTGAATCAGTGCTCTCTAGAAGGATGGGTTGCTGCATCCAATCTGTATTTGTTCAGTGGTTATGAAACTGATACCTCTGGAGCTTATTCAGTGTGTTAAATGGAAAGGTTAAAAGAATTTGAGCTGTAAGCTTAAGGGAGGATTGTAGAAGAAAACAAAGGTGGAAGGTTGTTTTTGTTGTTTTATGGTGGTGTTTTGGTGGGGGTTTTTTGTTTGTTTGTTGTTGTGTTTTTTTTTTTAATTCTGTTGAATTAACTTATGAAGCTAAAAATATTTAGACCCATGCTTCTATATTATAGTCCTGCACTCGGATTCCCTCTGCAGCTATCTCTACTGAGAAACATAGGCAAAGATTTGGAGAATGATGTATGTCTTCATGGAAGATTAGGGCCTGAGCTGTTTCATCCATTATTCTGAACAACTTCTACTGATAGCCATCATGGGAATTTTGTCTTTTAAACTTATCATAATTCCTTTACTTCAGTAGTGCCTTTTGTAAAATTATCTCGTTGTCTTGATCACCAAGGGCTCTACAGAAATCTAGAAAGAAGACTTTATCTGAACTTCTGGTAGAAATGACAATATTTTGATGACTTACCCTACCTCATTTGCCCTCTTGCTGTCCATTTATATCTTTAATTGCCTAGAATATCCACTAATACACAGGAGGTGTGACTTGACAGAGTCAGAGAGAGTAGAGCACTAGGTCAGCCACTGACTTTGTAACTGATGGATTTTACTCACCATGGGCTGAATTCTGGCTGTTACATCAGTTGTATTTACCTGACACTGGTCTCACAACACAATAGTGTAAAAGAAATGTAGTTGCATTTATTTGGAGGGGAAAAAAAAAAAAAAATTAAGTGTAGTGCTATTGGTGATGGTTGCCATTGATAATAATAGTCATACGGTGCGGGAGCTAGTCTGAGGTGTTCACTTCTCTCTGGTGCTGACAGTCTGCAAGATGTAGCATGTTAACTGGCCTCTCTGTACAGCATCAGTAGGGAAGGAAATCTCTCTGCACCTGTGCCCCTTGTACAAGACTCCCAAACGCTGAACAGAATGTGGACTTTTGATTCTTCTTTTTGTGAGATGAATTATTATATAAATAGCAGCTGCATATAAACAAAACAACCATTTTGACTTCAGTTGCATTCAAACAAAAAGGGGAAAAAAAACCAAACCCAAACCAAATACATTTCTACAGTTGAAACGGAAACATAAAGAAATTATTTCCAGTTTCTGTCTTCTACAGACATATTCTACAAAAGCAAGGAAAAATTAGTTAAGAGGGAGAGATACGGTTTTTGCTTACAGAAGATGACAACTTGTAGAAAAGTGAAAAGGATGCTCTTACAGATGAGGTGGAGAAATAAGGCAGCAAATGAAGAGTTCTTGTTGACTGATCAAGTTGTTTGTTGTTTTTATTTTTTCTGCATCTTTTAAAATACTTTAATTCTTGTGGGGAAGTTGATTTTATTAAATGTAAATATGTATGTATATATAAAGCAACTGGCAGAAAAGAGACTAGAAAAGAAAAAGGTGTGGAAGACAGAATGCTTGCAGCTATAGACTAAAAATCATTCTTTCTGCCCCCATGTGGCATTATGCACATGTAAAAATGGGGTTTTTTTAAATTACAAGTTTGAAATTTCTGTAATCATAACTATGTGTAATAGGTATGTGCATACTTATTACTATAACAATTATGCCCAGATAATTTCTTATACTGTGTATTAAAAAAAACCCCAAAAAACAAACCACAGAACAAAACAACCAAAACACACTGAACTTTACATGATTATTTGGAATGTGATAATGGTTAGTCCATTAAACAGCATGTTATTATTTGTTCTGTTAAGAGAATAAACCTGTTGAACTGGAATAAAGCAAATTTGTTTTTACTTATGTGATGGAGCTGTCTTAAATTAGTAACGAATGAGACTCGGCCTTTTAAAGGAATGAATTTACTGATGAAAAATGATGTGCATTTGTTTTGTCTGTGCCATGTTAACTTTATGGGTTAAATTAATTTCTTAGAATAGCAGCAAGCTATAGTTAGAAGAAACATTTCCCCTTCCCCCTATTTTGGAAAGTGCCAAAAGCTGCAGTGTTACTTGGGGATCTACAATGGTAGTTTATGGAACTAAAATCATAATACTTGAATCAGTTTTGGTTTTAATTAGAAATAGTTTACCCTCTTTTAAAAAAGAATTCTGGCCTTTTTGTAAAGGACAAGTACCCCATGTTGCTGGTTTTCTTGTGTCCTATATGGTGTGTGTGTGTGTGTAGTGGTTGTGGGTTGGCTTTTTCTTTTTTTTTTATCATTGAAGCCTGGAGGATAACATCATGTGTTAAAATAGTTTTCAATGTGAACACTGGCATATTGCATAGTTTTTGTTGTACCAGCTGAAATGATTATACAGTATACAGGACTGTTGACAAATAGGTCTTATTTTACTTAATTTATTTTACAAGAAATTGAGGATGTAAGGGAAATATGAGTGTGCAGTTTCTCCTGACTATGTCTGTGAAACCCCACCGACAGCACGGAGTTGCTATCAGTGGGATTGCAGAGGTGTAATTTGAGTATACTTAAGGAGTTGAATAGATGAAGCCAATAATGTCCCAGTGGTCCTTTGAATTTGGCCCCATGAAATTAATTTCCACCTCAGCTTGTACACAGAATAAATTAATTCATACAGACCCAGTACTGCTCTTCTATAATCTGTGTAATTGCTTGTTTATTCCAGCACCTGGTAGGTCTCTTTATCTCTGAACTTTTGTGCTCTGCAATATTAGCTTGTCTAAAGCTGTAAAATTAAAAGTTACTTAAGGATTTTATTAAGCTGAAGCAATTGTGTTTTCCAGCCATAGAGGGTTTGTTTACTTAGCAGTGATTCAACCCCACCCAGTTGTAAGGCCAGCCCAAGCTGTTATCACACAATAGGACTTGGTGTTTGACCATAACTGCATGTCTCACTCAACAGGCAATCAGCATTTTAATTAGTGATTAAAGGAAAGTCATTGTACTCTAGCTGCTTTATCACAATAGCCTAATAATTTTGTGTTGAATAAATAGATAATGCAAAAGGAAAACCTCCCTTCATAATGTTGTTGTCATTAAGGGCTCTTTTACTCATTTGTGTATGTATTAAAACACACATGACATGAATAGAGGTAATTATAATTACTACAGGTTTTTTGGCAGATTAGCTGACTTTTTTTTCATTGTAAACCTTTTCCTTTATAATGCCACTCCAAAATGAATGCAGTATTTAAAAGTTCAGATAAAGGTAAGTAGCAGTGGCTCTGGCTCACCAAGGTGTGTGAATGTGAATGATTGATTTGCTGTGTGCATCACTGGAATTAGGTAACTTGCATCATGACTGTGATGTACTGTGTAATTGATGCAAGCCCTTTCATAGTATTCTGAGATTGAAATCAATATTTATTTGGAGTGCAACAAATGTAATAAGCTGCATTTCTTGTGCAAGCATCGGTCTAGCTCCATTTCTACTTCAGTTTTGTACAAGATCATTCAGATGCAACTGATACTGTGTTTTGGTGTGGTTAAAGAATTCGTTAGGAGGATACAAACAAGACAGAGAAAAATCTAGTCTGAAGCTTCATGCACAGAGTTAACATTTTGGTTTTATTATGAAAGGAATGATACTTTATTAATAATTTTGTTTATTTACTACTACAAATATTCTTCATCTGCTTATCACAGGGATGGGAATTCTGTGTTACTAGGCTTTGCGATGCTTTTTATCTATACTAACGGTGAATGTCAGTTACTAAAACATAGTAGTCTGGTGACAATTAAGAAAATCTCACCTTCTGTGTACCCAAGAGATAGAATTTTTTCAAAGTAAACAGGTTATTGCAAAACTGTAGGGCTGTAAATACAAAATTTTACTTACTTACAGTAAGGATGTACCTTTGATGCTTGGGAAGACATAGCATGAGGTTTTTTGTTTGGTTCTTTTTTCTTATGAATACAACCACTCTAACTTGTAGTGGACTCAACCATTTCTAACTCAGAAATTATAGGGCATAGTAGCTAAAGGGACACTAACAAATGTATTGTTTTGGGTACTATGCACAGGATTTATACACCCACTTCTTATTACTTGGAACAGGAAGTTTTGAGTACAGTGCTGGTTGCCATCAATGCTTGCTGTTATGTTCAGGAATTAAGGCTCATAAAACTGTGAGGGCAGGAACTATTTGTGGTCCCATTGCTTCACAATGCACTTTTGAAGTGTTACAGTTCTTGTTAGAACTGTATTTGGAGATTCAACACCCATTCCATGCTCTCTTGATAGACTCTTAGTAATCCTCTCTGCTGGCATCTTTGCCGTGCTGAAACAATAAGCTCACCCACACCTGACTCAATGAAAGGAGCTCTGAATCAGATGCAGTGGTCATTTGTCACCAGTATTTTAGAAAACATGCAAAATTTGATTAACATGTTCGGTGCTTGGAGGTATTGGAAGTAATATATGATCCGTGTAAGGGACAGCTTTCATACTGTTTTTCTGTCGATCTGTCCTTCCCTGCCTCCCCTAACAGTTGATGTCCACAGAGACGTTTAGACTGGTGTAGGAGTTAGCTGCTATTGACTTTTTTATTTTAATTTTATTTTATTTTTCCAAAGGAGATTATTGGTGGGATTGTGAGGACTGAATTATGAACGTGTATGTTGTGTTATAGGCTTTTTGAAGTATCCATGCAAATACTGTAAATGCTCAGAGCAAAGGGGAAATCAAATGCTGCATGTAAAGACTGGATGGCTAGCGCAAGCAATGTCATCAGTAATGAAGACAGATCAGGCACACAAATTCTGATGAGACTGGAGGTGGAAATGGAGGTTGTTCACTCTACCTATATAGATTTAGAAATGTTGGCATTTATTTATGGACTGTTTTTCTGTCGGTAACTGAAAGTCTTTCAAACCTTCCCTTCAGTATGGAGAGACCCTAGACTGCCTCCCTATTTTGTTCCATGGTAACATGCAACTTGAATTCATGTGTAAATATACTATGCTGTGAGTAGTGCTTTATTCTGTGTAGTAGGATTTTTGAGAGAACAAACAAAATTATTAAACCTGAGATTAATTTTTTTAACCTGCTTCTCTTTGAAATGTAAATAACATTTTAAATGTATTTGTAATATATAACTGAATAGGAAAAACATGTGAAATAGATGAGGAACCAGTGCTAAAAGATGTTAATCGAACCAAAACCCCTCTTCCTCATAGGTCTGTGTTCCCAACAAGTGAATTATCTTGGTAAATGTCAAGTCCACATGTAGGGTTCTCCCATAATTACAGTACTATTGGAATGTTATATCTACATAACCATATCTAACAATATTCATGAAGTAAGTCACAATGCAGCATATTGAGTGATTGGTAGCTCACACAATAATGCCCTATAGCTGTCCAATATAAAAATTTTTGGGCATAGATGTGAGCCTCAGTTGTCAGATCTAACAAAACCAGATCAATCAAAAGATAGTAGCTTTACAGCTACAGATAGCAATTCATGTATGGAAGTAAGAACATCCTAATCCAAACTCCTGTTTTGCTTCCTCCGCACCTGTTCTGTGTCAGGTGTGACCAGAAGTCCTCAGGAGTGCCAGTGCTAGAGAGCTCTCAGCTGCTGGGCTGCCAGCCTCCAGCATGGGCACCAGACTTTCTGTGATCTGGTCTCTATTAAACCTATGGACCATCACTGACAAGAAGCAGTCTGGAGGTTTCAGAAAAAGATCTGCCCGTGGTAGTCATTTCAGTTGTAGACGTTAGGAGGTCAAAACCTTTTTTGGAGAGCTGAGACTCAGTGTTTGCTTTACTCCTGAATTCAAAGGTGCCCTCTGACACCACTTTTGGAACATGTCTCTTTCTTTCAGTGCACAGTGCTAGCTGATCTCTACACCCACCCACCACCCTCACCTCCCCTTATTTATTGTATTTTAGTCTGTTTTTTAAGATAGCAGTACTTTTTCAGATTGCTAGCTAAAATGTATTTCTACCTTCTGCTGCTGGGGATGTTAGTGCTGCCAGTTGTTTACAATTGTATCCTCTCTCCTCATGTATTAGAACAATGCTCTGTGAGACCTCATCAATTTTGATGCATTTGGAATGACAGGTGAATTAAGGCATTTTTAATGAGAGGATTCACAGGGAAAATGATGTTGGCCCCTTTTGGTACCATGCTAAATCTCAATTTCTAGCTGGAAAAAGAACTGGAAGAATGGAAAAAACAAACAATCGAACAAAAAAGAACCACAACCAACCAAAACAAACAAACAAAAACAAACAAAAAAACCCAAACCCAAAACCACAAACAAAACCTTCAAGTTCTGTACGGAAGTACAAAACCTGATTTGGTCAGCCTTAATAATTTTATGCTTGCTATCGAATTTATCTCTGTAACTCTCACACATTATAGAAAAGAAAATCCCAAGAAAAGAGATGTCATGTCTCTTGTGAATGACACTCATAAATGTGAAGTGTGGTTGTATGTCGGGCTTATACATTGTCCTTGTTAGTGAAACAGTGATGGGTGGAGATTTTTCCTGTGTAATGACAGGGGTGAGTTACTGTAGTCACTACTCTTACCGTAAAAGCGTAATTCTAAAATACATGACACCAACAGTACTAAAACTATGTGGTGCTACGGTGATTCCTGTAATATTTGTGATAATAGCAGTTGGGTGCTTTGTTGTGCCTGGCTTCATCAGATGTGCAGTGTCTCTGTCTTCTCAAGCGTTGCCTTTAGCTGAAGCAGTGCTATGTGGGTGGAGTTTGTCAGGAGGGAAATGACTAAGGTAAGAGCACTGCAGGGAGAGGTGGGCCCTTATTTCAAACTAGGACAGAGCTGTCCTGGAAGTAGGTAACACTGAGGTCACAGGTGCATAAGAGTTAGAGGCAGGGAGGTTGGGGAAGGAAATGGGGGCTATGTCTTTGTGCTGCACAACTTCATGATTAAGAACCCTAGGTAGAGATCCTATACAGGTGATTTGTAAGTCACTGTTCCAGAACAACCAGATAGTGAGTTGGAAAGTTGAAGGCTGAAAGATCTCTGCTAGGCATTGCAGTCCCCTGAATATCCACTGACTTTTTTTCCCCAGCCCAGTAAATTATCATATGACAACTATTCCTTTCAGTTGGTAGTTCATTTTCATATTGCTTAAAGGCTAAGAAATATCTCTGTGCTGCAGAAAGCAGCTGCACATCTGGGAGAGGTTTTAGTGTTGGTGGATTTACTTGCAGTCCAAGGCTCAGTTATCTCCCTTGTGAACAGTGTGACAAGCTCATTTTTTTTTAAGAGGAAAAAAAAAAAAGAAGCTTGGCATGGTATTTGCAATGACCATTAGCCAAATTATTTCAGAATTGCATATATTTCTCTGCTCCTTCCTTTTGGCTTGAGGTTTTGATGTAACGAGCAACTTCTCTTGTAACACTGTGTAAATAAAGTCCTCTCTACTGTCATCATTAATAGTATACTAGCTGTATTATATATGTGCATAATCAATACCTGTGAGAGCAAGATGGGCATTACCATGTGAAGCTTTCCTAACAATGAAATTGCTAAACCAGTCGTTTAGATGGGTTTTCCAATAATGTTTTGTACCTTTTAATACTGTAATCACTTCTGGCAGATAGCAGTAAGTATGACTCTTATGCTCTTTGATACCTCTAAAATTAGTTTAATAGTAAGCTGATACTTATATCAGTTAATATCATGATAGGTTTGTAGCGTCATGAATCAAATGTCACCCTCTATTCCTATCTGCTGGATGATGTGCATGGATGGGTTGGTCATTTATATATTTATTTTTTTAAATTTTATTTATTTTTTAATACAAAAATTAATTCACATGTGACTTAAGTGTCTCTTAATTGGTCACCTACTTCCTCTGCAAATATCAGAGAAGAGCAGGCTTGTAGACTCCTGTAGTCCCTCCTTCCTGTTCTGGTCTTTTGTAATGTTGTTCCTCCTGTTGAGTATTCCTGCTGAGACTAAACGTAGTGGCAACACGCCAATCCATTTTGGAGAACCTGGCAATTTGGGAGCGGGATATTCGTTGTGATGTGGTCCATGCCCTTCCTTCCTAAATAGTAAATAGATAACTCCTAACTAGCTGACTTAGCTAGTTCATGCTGAGTTCCAGATCCTGTTTCTATTACACAGTTGCACCACCTTTGGTAGTGGCTTGGCTTGCTGTGAGCCAAGGGGATCAGTTTTCTTCAGCCTCTTAATAGTTTTTAATGAGTTCTCTTTTTCTAGTGTCCAATCACATTGATGCAAAACCCATTATATTTTTGACGCTCGAAGAAGGTAGCTGCAGAAACTTTTGCAGTTAACAGAATAAGATTTTAAGAAGCCTTAAATTATGGAAATGCTGTAATTCTTTTTAATAGGCAGTGTTGTTGATGTCAAGTTACGAGGCAATGTATATTTCCATGCACAGTATTTTGTAGCAATCTGTACATATTAGCTGTTCAGAATCCTTTTGCAAACATGCAGATTCCCAGTAGTCCTTTCCTATTGTAGTTATTAATGCAGCCACTACTTATCACTGGTGCTATTATCCAGAATTAACAACAGCTAATAAACATGTCATCCTCCTAAGCTAAATTTTAACAATGTATGCTTTATTAATAAAAATAGACCTATAAATGGTATAATATAAGCTAGTTATACATATATTAATAATATATAATACATTTATATATATATATGTATTTAACATTAACAGAAATTTTCCTAGCCACTTGTCATAGAAAAATGTTATTCTCCAGTTTTAGGTTATTACTATTCTCATAAGTCAAGGGACTGACTTGGAAATGAGGATCCTCTCAACAAAATGTATGAACCACAATAGGAAAATACAGTCGTGTATTCCAACAGAGTTGACATGATGCTAGGTAGTCCATCTCAGAACACCTCCTCCAATACCAAAAGTGTGGACACAAATGAGTTTTACAACTAAATATTTACAATATACAAACCAAAGTTGTTTGTTCAGTTTTGTGGTTGGTTGTTTTTTTTTAATGTACATCTGAAAAATGTACTGTATTTATATTTTAATGAAATTCTTTACTTAGATTCTGTCCACTTGATTTGGGTTTAATCAAAGCCTGAGGTGGGGGGGAAGATTCCTTTTATTAAATTGTAAGTATGTCATCACTCTAGCTTTTCGGAAAATGCATTTGATGTCCCTTTCATCCAGCAGTCACTATTAACATTGCTTCATTTGTGGTTTGCATTTTTTGACATGCTGCAAACCCAGTATGCATTGTATGCAGATTTCTTCAGCATTTATTTTCAGATCAGAATTATCACTCCTTTATAAAATATATTGTACCTGTGTATGCAGAACCCTCTCTAATCCTCTGGTTTCTCATTTTACATAGATTTTTCATGTCGTGAATACTCTGGCTAGGATAACACTTTCAAGATTTCTTAATGATTATTGTATTGTAACCTGTCAAATAACATTAGTTTTGGCAGGCAGTAATGCAACTGTCATTCTAATTAAGTTTTATAACTTCATAAGTATAGAGTTCATTTATATGGGAACCAGAACTGAAAGAGTGGACTTCATTGTTACTTATTTATTTTTATGGAAGTCTGTATGTTGACAGTTTTATAAGGTGTAACAATATGCTGAGTCCAGCTTGGATGTTTTTTAGTGGTTGTGGTTGGTGTTTAGTGGTTTGGTTGTGGTGGGTGTTTAGTGGTTTGGTTGTGGGTTTTTTTTTGTGTTTTTTGTTGTTTAATTCATGGTATATTTCCAGTGACAAGTGCCCAGTGTAATTTTTGGAGCCAAATTATGGGCAATTACAGAGTATGGTGGGGTCCGATCCTTTGATCTGGTTTCATTAATTTATTTTAATGCAGCAATATTTCATTCAGGTGACTGGTGGTTTCTGTTTCACTGATCAAAACTGACTGACCACAGAGCAAAGCAGGGAGCTGCACAGTGTTGGTGAGAAAACAGTGCAGTGGGGAGAAATGAAAAAGTCATCTCTACATTGACTAGTCCTTGTGTGTGTGTATGTGGGCATTGCATGGTTGACTTGCTGGACATCTTTCATATAGTACATATAATTTCTTTCAACCTTTTTTGTTGTTGTTGTTCTTGTAACGTGCCATCTTACAAATACAGCATTGCTGTAAGCCCTCTTAAAACTGTGCCAATCTTGTGCCAACTGTGCCTTCTCCTCAAATGGTCTTAACTGTCTGAGTTTTATAACCTTTCAAGTCTGAAATGGTGTTTGTACTTGCAGCTTAAAAATACGCATATTGTAAAGCTATTCAGAAATCAGGAGTTGAACCTGCACATTGGGTTTTAGCCATTCAACCGAACATGGAAAGATGGTTGAATTTAGTCTTAAATTTTATAGAACTAAGTTTAATGGTGAGCACAGTCACACTCTGTGGTGATTGTTTTTAGTGCTGCTTTATTAAGTTACATAATGGCAAGAGTTCAAACTCCAGAGATTGTTGAAATAGTAGATTTAGAGACTATGTTAGAATGCTTGTCAGTAACAAGTATATGGGTTTTCAAAGTGCAGAGATTTTTACCTAGATACCACTGTGACTTGTGATTTTTATTTAAATAGTTTGGAGGTTTTAGGCTTAATATCCTGCTTTTAAAAATGTTTTAAAATCTTGTTTTATTCCCCAAAGATTTGTTTTCTGCTGTTGCGATTAGATGATGACAGCTAGCTGGCTTTTAAAATTGATCAGGAAGTATTCTGGCAGTCATTCAGTGTTGTAATAGCACTTTAATGGATATGAGCTATTCACCCAGATCAGACTCAATGTCAAAACAGGCGAAAATACAGCTGTCACTCTGGACAAGAAGTTACACATATGCAAGCAGCTGCTAATAATACTGGAAGAGAAGCCTTACAATAATGCTTTAAAGGTGCATGCATGTATATGCAGGCATGCTGCTTCTGCGTGTGTAGATGCCTTGTAACAAACATGCTGGAGACATTTTCTGGCCATGGGTGTGCTTGGGAAAAGCAGAAAAGTGAACATATATTCTGACCTGTGAAGAAGTTGCCATAAGTTCAGTATGTGCTGTTGGGCTCCCAGGTTTTTTGAAGTAAGAATTTCCAAATGAAGTGTTTCTAGGGCTGTTGTGTAAATTTTATCCTTTAACAAAAAGATTACTTTCTTGTGGGTCCTCATTTAATGCATATGTTCTGATGTTGGTTTCAGTGGAACTTTGATCGTGCATATAGATCAAGAATATGGCTGTAGAAATATAGTGGTTTTTTTAAAAGCCACTTTTTTTTTTTTTTCCCCTGCCAGAAAAGTTAATAACAGTATCTTAATGTTCATATGTATGTTAGAATATAATTTTTTTGGCAGGGTGCTTTCCTCTCCTTTGCATGTGTCCTAGGGTTTAAACTGGTTGTATATAATGTTTATTTTAAAACCCTTTGATGTCAGAGAGGTAATTAAATAATGTTCATATGGACAGAAGCATTCATGCTTTCCTATTGTGAAAAGTATATATAGTTACACATAAATAGAGCCCATGTTTTATATAAATGAAAATCACAGTTTCTAGGGATGGTATGTTTTCTTTCCTATATGGATTTTCGAATGGAGAATAAATACATGTAGAGTACAGAAATGCTTTGCTGTTTGGCTAAATAATGCTCAAGAAATTCAAGAGGCAGTGAGACTGGAGAAGGCCTTGTACCCCCTCTTAAAATACAGTATGACATCTCATGCCTAATGCAGGCTATTGCCTAAGCTAACCAGATAGTGTACAGGTGATGGTGATGTCCTTGCTTGATTTTTCTACTCTTGCTTGCATTAATGAGTCTAGCAGCTTAATTTTGTCTTCTTTAAAGGACTTTTTTTTTCCCTAGAGCTTTAGCTTGATGTATTTTCCAGTGTTAAAAAATATGTGAGAATTGGGATATGCAAATTTACAAGAAATGCAGTATGTCCTCAGAGTATGCTAAATATGTGCACACAGCTCCCTAAGCTGAAGGGACATTCAGATGTTACGGGAGAGTATTTTGAGAAGGCTGTAAAATAGGAAGTCACTTATATTGTGCTTGTATATACATGTAAAGATTCTGTAATGAAGTTTGAGATTTACAAATTTAAAGGATAAAACTTGCCAAAAACTTGAAGATTAGGTCTCCTTTTTTGTGACTCAGAAGCATAGAAAGTACTCTAAACAGACTGGTGAAGCAGTTCATGCTAAACTGAGAAGTTGTCTGCCTGGGTTGAGACATCTAAGACAGGACTGTCCTTGGGGACAGCAAGAAGAGGAATGTGTGTCACCTTAGATCATTGAAGCACTGAAAGGAGGAAGAGTGGGACTAGCTCAGTGCAGTTCTTGTTGGCTAAAGCACTTCAGTTTTTGTGTCATTTCTAATATACAGTGAAAATAAGTAAGCATTAGATAGTGCACATGTAACATGCATATCAGGAGTTTGCACTTAATACACTCATCTCCATTTCTCTTTAGACATGTAGGTCTGTATTAGACTTCAAATGGTGCCCATATAAATGGAATAAGGTCACATTCTGTATAAGCAAATCTGTATTATGTATTGTTTTCTATATATCTCTTAAAGCTAGGCATCTGTTGCATCCTTTTGTAACTTTCTCCTGGAAAAGGGAATTATTTGCAAACTCATTTTCAAGCTCGTGTATTCTTCCAGGATGGCTGAATTTTCAGAAAATGCTGAGTTTTAAAGTCTTTACAAAGTACAGTTCAGGAGTTGTATTGTTTTGGCTATTTAAAATGGGAATCTCTCTGCTCAAGCAAAATTTTTAATGAGAAAATGAGCTGTATAGTATTTACTCACAGATGCTGTGGGATTACTTACTGTTTTTTGTTTTGAAGTCAAACTGAATCAGGAGAAAAATTCTCTCTAAAACACTAATCAGACTGTTTTCCTACCTGTAAATTGAATTTTTTTTTTTTTTTTCCCCTCCACAATTGTGTCTTCCTTTCCAAAACTGGAAATTTACTTCTTCAAACAATAATACATGTTCATCTGCCTAATGCTCCTTTTCTTTTCTGCACTCTTGCTATTCAGTGAAAGGTTTACAATGCCTATAGCTGCCTAACACATTGAGGAGAAAATACACACCTCTGTGCTCATTTGAATTACAGGCTTTTAGAACTGGTTCCCACCATGGTAAGCACATATGGTTGTGGAATCAGGATGATGGCCGACTTGCAGCACAGGCATCTAATGACTTGCTGTGCCTGGTATAAATTGCTCAAACAGCATCCTTCCAGGTTTTCCTCTCAAGGGAGCAAATGCTTTAAAGAATGACCTTCCTCTGCCCCAGCACGTCAGCCTGGAAAGTTTCTATTTGCTATTGAATTCTCGACAAGTAATAGGCAGTACTTAAACCTACTTAGGACATAAAATGTGAAAGATACGCTGCTTTTTTTTTTTTCTTTAAACCAGCATTGTTTCCTTTAATATCACATAAAAAGTATCTTGCTTGCATTTCAGGTTTTGCTTTGCTTTTTTTTTTTTTTTTTTTTTTTTTTTTCCCTTGGACCAAGGCATCCAAAAAATAATTTTGTTTTTAAATACTTCTCTTAAAACTAGGAGACTTTAAATAATCTTTTCAGACCCATTGTTCACAACCTTATCCTTGAGTTTCACGATACCAAAGTGTTCATTCCCTCAGAATGGGAAGGACTAATAGTACCCTACTCTCTGTGCTTTCAATAAATGACAAATACTAAAAATATTCATTATCTCACAGTCGTTTTTCTGAAACATCTTATCCATGAGTGTTTTGCTGTAACAGAAAGACAGTTCATTTTTTAGTCATCGTTAAGCAAGCAGAGAGCAATGGTAATATTGTCTTTGTGATGAGTTGTTCTGATATCAGTTCTGAACTGAATCTTACCACTTGGATTCAGTGGAAATCCCAGAAGTTTTTTCATAATCGTTTTTCTTAGTGCAAAATTAGAAATTATTATTAAGATTCAGGGGAAAAAAATGTTATTAGAAACCAGAAAGAATCCGTATCAGTTGTCCTCCTTTTTTAAATTGAGAAAAATAATGTGCAATTATGGCTAATTACATATAATCCTTCGTAATCCTCCACAGAAGGTACAAACTGTCAGGCCACACAGTTCTTTTCAGGACTTGAGTTGCTTATATGTGAATCTGAGGGGGGCTTTTTGGTGGATGTTTTGTTTTGCTTTTTTTGTGTGTGTGTGTTTTCTAGTATGGTCGGCTCAGTGCTGAATTTTTAACAGTCTTGTTATGATTCAGTATGGAATGCTGGTTAGGAGGGTAGTGGGGGGAAAAAAAAAAACCTGGCCCAAATAAAGCTGAAGAAGGTAATGAAAAATAACCAGAACTGATTTTTGCCCATCTTTGGAAAGTTTAACATTTGTGAGTTTTAAACTCTTCGGAGACTTTCTCACTTGGGCAAATGGTTCATATGAAAGAAACATATGTGGACACTTCCTAAAATATATTTGTTGTTTATACTTTTAGGTGGATATATTTGCTCCTTCTGTATTAGTCACAGGAGGGAGGGAAATTCTTTCATTCTCAAAAGAACCATGTGAATGTTGTTTGGTTTTGGGTTTTTTTTGGAGGGGTGTGTGTTTTGGTTTGGTTTTAATTTTTTCTTTGTAATTTAGATCTATTGGGTTTTGGTATACTTATTTTAAAAAACAATAAACAAACCCACCACAAAACCCAAACAAATTGCAGGAAGTGTGGATTTAAGAGTGTCATAAAGGTGTGCTTTGAGCAAGCTTACTTCTCTAGGGATTCAGTTGACTGTGCAGAAGCTCACTGTGTTTTAGGTCAATCTGTTAAAATGTCTAGTGTAGAACTTAGCTTCCGTTCACACCATTTAACTCCAAATATTGTACTTTGGATGAGATTGTTGCTGAAGTGGCTGAATGTTTTGGTAAAAAGCATTTTACAAGTAGAAGATGCAATTTAATGCTTTGCACTTGATTGAGTTTCATGTTTTCAGGTGGTTGTTTCCATATAGAAAGTAAGCATCAGTGCAGTTTACTTAGAACACACCCACCTGCCAGTCTCTTTTTGCTTAAAAGCATGTATATTGTGTCCACAAAGGCTCAAGTTTGGTTGTTTGTTTGTGGTTTATTTTGTTGTTTGTTTGTTTTGGTTTTTTTTGTTATCCAGGGCAGGGTTACTCTTAATTAACACATACGCAATATGACCATTTATCATTTTCAATGTAAGGGTCTAAGGCTGATCCTTTTACACTCAGTAAATATTTTTTTAAAAGATTATATATATGAAAGGCTAGAAAGACTCTTGAAGTTGAATTTGTTTACGACCGTTTTTCCCTGATGCCTGTATTTGATGCACACACCTTTCCAGATCATGCTTTACTGCTAATTAAACTTAACCTAAGCCCCTTTGCCTATGTTTTGTTTTTTGTGTTTTTTTCTTTCTTGTTCCCATTTCTCATACTCTTGGAAGAAAAAACTATATTCAAATTTCTTTCAATCTTTAATCAACTTTTTTTTTTTTTTTTTGACACAACAGGTTACATCAGTTAGTGGGGTGATGGTGGACTTTGAGGATATGGTAGAACTTTGTCCCAGTACTGAGAAATCCAAGATCTAGAAATTTTGGGGAATGCAACAGCTTCCTGCCTCTCTAGTCCCTGTAACCATTTCAGTTTACTGTACAGTTGGCATTCCTGCCACCTAATTTCCTCAGTTGTGGAGCTTGTGGCAGCAGCCAGTACAGCTATTGCTGTTGTCTTTGAGGAATTCCCACTGTGGTGCCACATCTTTCCTGCCTGAGGAATATTCACAGCAGTGAACTGCATGAACCTTGCTGTGGTGTGTGCAAGCCTTGGGCTCAATTTGAACTCTAATGAAGGCACATCTTGCAGCTGTACACTTTCACTGTATGCCAGCTGGTGTGTCCCATATAAGCATAGCTTCTATGCTGATGTTTGAGGGACATAGGGGTGGGAGTGTATAAAATAGTGAGACCCATGCCACTGAGGTCACTGAACTTCCAATTAGACTTGGACTTGAAATTAGGCCTAGTGTATGATAGGCTATGTTGAATTTCTGTGTTTTGGCTTTGTTTAACTGTTTGGGATTTATAGCCCATTCCATATAGGTTCCTTTTAGACTGTTTTCAAAATTGCACCTTAAATAACTTAGTCTGCTGTTAAAGATTTATTCTTTTGCTAAGGTTCTTCTTCATTAAAGAAATAGCTATCCTCTGTCTAACTGTAAATGGAAAAATAACTTTATTTTGGCTACCTGTACTATGTGGGAATCCAGTAACAGATGTGATATAAAAATGTCATTGTCACCTCTTAATGGGAAGAGGTAGTTCTGGATGTTAGCACCATGAGTCTAGAGAAATGTCTGTCCTCTCGGCTGCTGCTCATGGAGCTGAGTCTGCAGTTACTCTACAGTTCATGGCCTTTAGGAAACAATCCCAAGTACTACCATACTTTTGGGTGCTCCTGAGAGGAGCCATCACAGGCAGTTTAACTATAGTCTGCATATCAGAGGACATAAGAATCTTGTGATACGTGGTGTCATCAGGAGTCTGTAGATCAAATAGCATTAGTGGGTTTTGACTTTGTCCGTAGCCAGCAGGTGCTAAACCATTGAACCCTTGCTCAAGGCTGTGTGAGATTTCTATACATTTACAGCACAGCATTATGGAAGTTGATGAATTCTTGAGAAGCAGTAACTATGATGGAATTTTGCAGTGCAAGTTAATGGCATCTCCTTGTGGATCATTCTGCACGGAGTAGCTCATCTCCGCTATCACTTCAGTTTGTTAACTGTAGCCACTGTTTTAAATTTTTTCTCTCTTCCTGCACAGCAGTCTCAGCTGTTTAGTGGCAAGCCAGTCGTACACACACACATGCACACACTGCATGTCCACCTTTTGCCCTCCTCTGTCTTAGTGAGGGGCCCGTCTGCCCAGTTCCAGCATGTAGCAGAGAGGAGCATCTGGCCCTTTGTGATTGGAAACTTGCTGGGTAACTGATTCCTTATGCAGAATTAAGGATGCTGAAATAGACCCTGATGACAGCAAAGCTTTCATGAGAGGGTTCAAGAAGTTGACACTGATGCCTTAGAACAGTTGAAAAGAAATAATGACGTGGAAGTGAACTAATATAAATAATTTAATAGGAAATCTCTGTGCAGTCTTAAATACAGTCCTCTTTTGTTCTGAAATGTGTCAGTGTCTGGCTATTTTGCTAGTGTTATGGAGTCAGTATAAAGATCTAGAAAAGTTGTAAAATATTGTCACCCGCAGAATAACAGAGTCAGAGCATTTCAAAAGAACAGCAGTTTTTCAGAGAACAAGCTATGCAAAGCAACATCAAGGGAAGACACACTTTATCCTTACAGGTCTTACCATTTTACCATCACCCTGTAGGTGATCTTAACCATTTGGGAGTTCACACTTTTACAGCATACACAGCAAAAGCACTGGAAATTCAGTTTCCCACTGCTGGGGGAAAAAAAAAAAAAAGAACAAGGTTAGTCTGTTATCCAAGTAATCTGAGAAATATCCTTCTAGTTACACTTAAAACTGTACTCATCAGAACTGACTTTTTTGTTTGTTTTGGTTTTTAATTAAGAAATAGCAGGGGGAAGGGCAGAAACTGGTGGCTGCTACTGTGTGACAAAATATGAATAATCATCAATGATGTTTCATAAAACAGTTGCTAATATCCTTTGGTGGAGTAGTCAGGGTTATTTGGAGTATCAATATGAAAATAAAATGAAACAATACAGTTGTGCACCTCCTTTTTGTATGTTTCCTACACTGATGCATTTAAAATATCTTGTCAGGAGTTACATTTTCTTTGCACTGAGCACGCCTGTGTGTGCAGCTGCGAGGTTTGTGTGAACAGACTTTCTGTCCTTTAGTTTCTGAAGACTTTTGGCTTAGATTTATGTGGCTTAACAATGTTTTAATAAAATATTAGAATATCATATACAGTTGTCTTCAGCACCATGAATACTGGAACATAGTAAAGTCTCATTAATAGACTTCATCTATAGCAGTTTTCTGGGTTTGAGGTAGCATTTGTATATACTAAGCTGGGAGGCAATAGACTTAATTTTATACAGGTTTTTTTGTTTGTTGGTGGGGGTTTTTGTTGTTTTGTTAGGTGTGGGTTGTTTTATTGTTTGGGTTTTGGTTTTTTGTTGTTTTTTTTTTTTTTTTGGTTGTGTTTGTTTGTTTTTCCAGAGTTCTGTTCTGCTATCAGGTTGCAATCTAATTTCCATTGTATTCACTCTGCTATAGAAATACTTAATGTCAGGAAGGAGATATTTACTCGAATACACGAGTCCAGAATTCATCATGATTCAGTGTGAAATCTGCTCGCCCTTTGCTCCCCACCCCCTCTTGAATTGGAATGAAATGTGCCTTAAACTGAAGTGAAATACATCACACGCAGCAACAGTGGGCCCTTGCTTCGCCTCTATTCCTGGTGTGAAATCGATACACTATCTTTCCTCCTGACCTGTTCTGTGACCTCCATTGCAGCTTTCATGCTGAACAGCAATTGCTTTGAACAGTCTGGGTCTGCCACAGCTCACAAATGATTCTCAGCTTCTGTCTAAAACTAGTGCTGATAACAAAGGCTTGATTTTAAATAATGCTGTTGTAGTCCTCTTCTAATTATGAATTACATGAAAGTGTATGGTCTTCTTTTATTAAACATTTTCAATGGCGTGTACAGTATGGATGCAGCCAGAATAATTGCTCACTGAGTAGATGCAGGAGTTCTGTTCCTAAACGTATCTGATAAACTTAATGTTGTTATGGAGAGGCGTTATTGTAGCAAATACTTCAGAAGAATATTCATGCTATTTTTAACTGGAAGCACATTTTTCTTTGACTTTTTCACTGTCTGATATGGTACAATGAATTTTTTTTTTTTTTTTAACTAATGTTTGAATTCTCAAAGAAAAAAAACCATATTGAATGATGTATAAATTGAAAGAAAGGGGACTGGTTCTTACATTAAGATGTTTTAAAGCTGTGGCAAAACTAAGCAAAATCCAGTCCTTTGCTTAAAAAAAAAAAAAAAAAAATCAAATTGGAGAGGAAAATACATTCTGCATTCCTGATTACTAACTAATAGTGATTCAGGAAATATCAGCATTTTGAAGATTTATTTATTTATTTTTGAGCATGATTTACCAGAGGATTACTGAAAGAAAAGACGAATTGAAGTTATAATGGGCATTTATGCTTGCACCAAGAAGTCTATTGTGCTGTTAGCTAGATTACTTTAATAGCCTTTACGGGCTTTGAAATCAAGAAGCTGCATGAACTGCTGGATAAGCATTCATTTTTCCAAAATTTTGTGGTAGGAAATTGGATATCCACGGACTTCTGTTATGAAATGAATGTCTCTTAATGGTGTATTCCTCTGCCATTCTTCTCCCCAAAACAAAAATGTGACTGTAGCAATTTTGGCATAGTGATTGAAGTAAAAAATCAGCTTTCAACAGAACATAGTTTAGTAAGCAGTGTTAAACCCTGTAATGATAAATGTACTGTCTGGATTTCACTTATCTATGAAACTGTTTACAATGAAATTAGTAAGAGAGTATTGCTCTCTCGATATACACTTTAACAGTACTTAACTGTATAAATAATACTTAACTGCATAAATAACACAATTCTTTTATTGCTCCTTCATCTATTCATTATGGGTGTTAGCAGCTTAGATAGCTTATCCTCAGAATCTGGGAAGAGAGGGATGTATAGTAATGCTCTCTATAAAATACAAAGAACCATAAGATTGGTTGTGAATCACTGGTGTTGGACTCAGTATGCTACAGAGATAATTTGTGAAGTGATACACATTTGGAACGTTTTCTAGTGATCTTTATAGGGTTGGAGTTTTACCATTGCTGTCACAATTATTTGGAGAACTTAAGGCGTGTAAAACTTGCTGCGCTTCCAAAATCTAATTATACTGTAATGTAGGGACTCAAGACATACTTACTGATGCATTATCATTGTCCAGTAGCAGTATTAAAAAAAAATAATTCTAACAAAAACCCCTAAACAAGCAAACAAAAAACCCCCAAAAGGAAACAACAAAAAAACCTACAATAAAAAGACAAAACCAAAACCCAACAGAAAACCCCAAACAAAAAGCAACCAATCAACAACAGAAAAATCAAACTGCTTCAAGAGTTCTTTTAAAACATTTTTAAATGAGCTTATAAGAATTGGATGACCAGGAATCCAAAATAAAATAAACAGGTGTTTGCTTCTGGGAAGCTTTTTTAAATTCTTCTCCCCTTCTAAGCAAGTTGAAATGCAGTAGAACTTTTTTATTTTTTAAGAAGCATTATTCTCTGAGGCTTTCAGTGCCACCAGCTGTTTTCTCTCCATTAATACATTTAGATTGCCTTATGTTTTCACTCATTGCTCACAAAGAGGTGTCTATCAGAAAAAGATGCCTTTCAGAATAGGTCCAAGTCAGCATTAGGCGTGAGGAGTTTGTGTATTTGAGCGCTACTTACTGAGATCGTTTATTCTGTAATATCAATGTCATCCATTTTGATTGCAAAATGACATCTATGGTATCCTTCCCAACTCCAGGCTTATTTTCATTAATTTTAGACATCTCTGTTAGTTGTTTGTTCTGAAGTTATTTAAAACTTGTACTCTCAGTGTGGATGAAGTAACATAATGCAGTATGTTCAGCTCAACCTAATATTAAAGAATAGTTATGTGTGCAATAGTGTGGTTTCAAGAAGTAATATCCCCATTCACTTATCTGCAAACAAACACAAGTTGATATGGTTGCTTACAGTCTTATATAAAAATCACATTTACATACCCATAATGGAAATTGCACTTGCAAAACATGAGGGAGAATTTTTGTTATTTAGGAGTCAATTCCTGCTCAGATGTGTATGTGAATGGTGTGCACGCTCATTTCTGCACATGTAGTGCTACAGGCATAGGTTCAGCATCTGCAAAAACTTAAGCTTTAAGTAAGCAAAGGGAAACTAAGTAGCTCATATTTCCATATTGCTGTTGCTGTTGTTTCTTTGTAAACATGGTCTTAGTTGAATTTAATATTTTTTGTGCGGAATTGCCACACAGTAGTTCAAGAACTGTTCCTGTCACTCAGACATTCACGATCAGTAATAAGGGGTCTCCTGTTCATAGGAATAATGAGTTTCAATGATGAGAGATCTATAAGCCTGTATAGTGCTCAAAATCTTTTTGAAGTGACACGATAGTATCCTAACCTAAAAATAAAGTGGAGAGTATTTTTCACTTTAATAGAATACTCCCAAACAGCATTTTCCAAACGTTTTATTAAAGTTAAATTCCCTTAGCTGAGATTTTTTTATTATTATTATTGTGAATATGAGCAAGTTACATGGTGTATGTTCCCTCCAATGAATTGCTGTGGAACAAGACTTGATGCTAATTCTGCTTTTCCCAAAATCTGGTATCAAGCAGTTTATCTTCTAAATAATACTCCTGAGTGCTAAACCTGAAATGTTTTGGCTTCAGCCCAAGTCAAACTTCAGGAAGCTTATTCTCAGGAGCATATTCCCTACCTCTGTAAATTTAATTGTTATAATGAATAGAATACATGTGTCAAGATATTACTTATGAATTTTACCTGTTTACTTTTTGTTCCTGAAACAGAAATATCAAAATGACAGTATGAAGCTTGCATAAAGTTTTTGGAAGCAATATATATATATGTGTGTGTGTATATATATATATATATATTATTTTTAAACAGGGGGGATTGTGAGAGAGAAACCTCCTAAACTGGACAAATCATATTCCCTTGTCTGAGCGTTTTGAAAAACTTTAGTATTGACACACAGTAGGGAAAATGTTTGCCCCTGTGTTCTGCAGAGCTCTTCCTAAGATCTCCCCACATCATGCTGACCTAGGAGATCCTGTCAATGGAAATGTATGAGTAGTAAGTACATTAATCCACCAGAAAAAAATAATGTATGTACTGAAGTGTTGAGGACATGGACTTCCAACCTGTGGGGGCAGGTCTTATAGCATCAGTAGCCAGTTTTTTTTCTCTCATTCTGATGTCAGGGGATGTAACCTACAGCCCTATACAGACCTTTTAGATTATGGACTGACATATGCATTTAGCCCTATGGGTCTGGTTCCCCTACTGATTCTAATCTTTGCCAGAACAATGGTAAAATAAGGGTCCAAGCATTAAAAAAAGGTTTCTCTTATCCCAGTAACAATACAAGTAAAACTAACCTAAAGTGTTTTTATCTACTTTACAATAAAGCATTCACATTTTATTTGAAAATTAAACAAAAATTCTTAGAACTTAAATGTATAAAAGAGACAAGGGTGACTCCTATTCTTGAAAATGATGCCTGTCTTATCTATTAGAAATGTTATAAAATGATTAACTGGAATGAGGAGGAAAAAAAAAAAGTGCTGTTTCTGGCTGTGAAAAGTGTCTGAAAATGTCCTCCATTAGAATTTTTTTTTTTTTTGAGAAAAATGTAATACATTCATGAGCCTTTAAAAAAGGGAATAAGATATGGAAGAAGCTCACTTCTGCTTAGTTTTGTAGAGATTAGAAGAAACTGTGAGGGACTTCTGAGGCACCTCACTGAGCTAACAGGCAGCATAATGGCAAATGATTCATTGCTGACAGATGAAACGTAGTGCACACTGGAAAAAACAATCTGAACTACTCATACACATTGCTGGGTTCTAAATTAACTATAACCTAGAGGAAATAGGCCTGGATGTCATTGTGGTCAGCTTGGTGAAAATCTTTGCTTTAGTGTGCAACACTAAACATAAAGCAATCAAAATATTAAGCTCTATTGAGGGATGGAGTAGAAAATAGTATTGAAAATGCATCTAATGATAGTATAATGTGAGCATTATAACAAATATATTGTGGTATATAGATCGATGGTATGATATCACTTCAATAATGTGTTCAGTTCTGATCACTGTGAGAAAGATAGAGAAAGAATATAGCCAGTGTGAAACAACAATTCTTTTTGTTTAACATGAAGAAGCTTAAAAGATTGGGTAAGTTTCAATAGAAAAAATGGGAAATTAATGATGTACAAACTACTAACACAGATACACACGGAATGTTCCTAGTTACTATGCTTATAATGGGAGATGCAAGCACATATAAAGTAAAATTAGAAGTTGACATGTCAAGTACATAAAAATACAAAACTGTACTCAACCTTCCTCTCTATGCTGTATGACTAATTAATGATTTTTGTGGCCTCTACCTGCTTGATACCGAAAATGTAGAAAGATGCAGAAAGGATTTGACATTTGTTGAAGTGTTGAGGACACTTGCCATTTTAGCAGGGGATGGACCAAGGGTTGGGAGTTTAAGAACTCACTTCGCTTTTGCCTGATACTGACCTGCTCTGTGACCTTAAACTTCACCTCACAGTGTTTCTCAGCTGCAGATGTGTTTAGTTGTGAAGAACCCAGGACAAAACTTAAAAAAAATACTCAACTGCTTAACTCGCAAGCAGGTACTAATCAATATGAAGTTAAACTCCAGTGTAAGAACTGTCTTGTGTATCTTGTCTCTGAGACAGAGGTCCCTGAAGATCTCTGTGTAAATGATCCTAAATTTCAGAAAAGTGTTGGGTTTTTTTAGTTATTTATTTTGTGTGGGTGGTTTGGTTTTTTTTTTGTTTGTTTGTTTGTTGTTTGTTTGTTTTGGTTTTGTTTTTTTTTTTTCCAAAGTGATAGAACTACATATATTAAGGTAGATATGAGCCAACTACTAACTGGATGGACTTCTGTAATAAACCTCAGGGCAGGTGGTTTTTTTCAAAGCACTTCATACTTATGTGCCTATAAAATGTAGCAAAATATTGGACCCATGTAGCACAATCAACATGGATAATTACTGCAGTCTGTGCTGCTCTATAATATCAGCGCAGTGGGAAAAAGAAACTAAGCCACGAACCAACTACAAACAGAACAAAGACAGACTGGATATACAGTTAGTTTATAATAGTCCAATGCCCTGGAAATGGCTTTAAATCCTTCTAGCTGCATGAGATTATTATCAATTTTGCTAGAAGGAGTTTCCTCAGCAGAGGCCAACCCTGAATTTTACGATGAGAGGGGACTTAAAACATGCAAATCAACCAGAGCTTCGTTACTTTCAGGTATCCTATTACACACACCAGTAAGGATTGGGGATGTGCATATAATAGTCTGGTTTTGGCAGCAGGCAAACAAACACATGCGCCGTAAGGGACACTTATTTCTAGAAACAAAGGTTCACATTGATGGTCTTCTCTCATACATTTCAGTGGTACCTCTGAGCTGTTGCCTGTTCTTTTCTGTCTACACTGGTTCCTCCAATCTTTTCCCGATCGTGTTTTAGAAGATATTGTAACACTTCTGCGTCATGCTTCACATTACAGAAAATCCATTCAAGTAATTTTTTTTTTTTTTTTTTCTTTTTAACCTCCATACTGTTGTACAGACTAGGGATAGAAATGAGCGGTGATTCTAGTGAGGGCCTGACTGCTTCAGCCCCTTCCTTTCTTCGGGGGAAGTTAGAGATCCTCACAGTGTCAGGCAGAAGACCCAGGTAGATTATATTCCTTTTTTTTTGTCCCAGCAAATCAACAGAATAACTGTCTATGTTACTTTTTGGGATATTATCATTCAAGCTTCTGCCATGTGGTAGAAAGGAGTCTTACATCATATCCTATGGTTTAGAATTAAAATACTTAAAAAAACAAAAACAAAAGGCAAGTATAAACATAACTCCATTAAAGTTACTTATGTGTAGCTTAAAAAGGGGAAAAAAATGTGGTAGGGCCTCATTCTGAATTTATCTATACACAAAAATGCAAGAGCTATTGATCTGGTCCTCACACTCTTCATCCATAACTTTTCAATTGAAAGCCATGTCCTTTGGAAGCAACGTTACCACTCTGGAAGTCACAGGGTAAGAACAGAGGAGATAAGCCATTCAGAAGAAACCTCTCAATTCTGAGGGAAGAAGCTGTAACTCATGTTACTTTTTCTGATGAAGAGGTGAATCCCTGAATGCAAGAGCTTTCCTATACAGAAAATGCTTCCAACACTGTCTGTTTTACTACTACAAGCCTGAGAAATAGTCTTGATCTGTGCAAAGCAAAAATCAGTGGTGTAAAAGAATCAGTGTTAAAACATAGCATGTTGATCTCTGCCAAGAATTATCTGGGAATTCTTAGCAGATGGGAGCAAAGTTGAAGTAAAGAAAGGTAGATCTTTCACAATTTCTGGCTTACTTTCAAATATTTAATGGGAAAAATATTTCAGTGTCTGGAAATTGAATTGACCAGATTTAACTCTGAGCACCAGATAGGAACCTTGCCACAGTTATGCAACCAAAATGAGGTGTGTGTGGGGGAAGTTATTTCACTGCCACTTGCCAAGTCTCCCCCAAAATGCTCAAGAACCCAGCAGAAATTTGAAATTGCTGTCTTGATTAGGAAAGGTCAGCTAACTCCTGTCAATGAAGTCTGCAGTTACATCCCTTGAGAGTTTTCCCTGTTGTGCATGTTGCCTTCAGTGAGGTCTTATCCATAGCAGGACAAGAGGGACCTTGAGACCCATATTTACTCTAAAGTTGCTGTTCTGGCCCATTCAAATATGAATTGTGGCAAAATGTAATTATTTATCTTTCATAAGAAAGAAAATTCAAAATAGATTAATAACCACCCCAAATTATCTCTGTGCGTTTTTAAAGAGGAAGAAGAAAGTAGCTCCTCGAGCTGAACTCTGACTTGCCTTGCTACTGTTTAGTGTTAGCAATATATTGCTTTGGGGGCAACCAGCTCAATTTGAAAAAATCAACCTGGATGTCTGATCTGTCTCTCTTGTGAGAAGGAGAACAATCCTGTTATTAAAGAGGACTAATGCTGCGATGAAAGTTATATGGACAAACTGTTTACAGTTGGCTAGTTGTTTAATATCATGGTGGTATCCAATGTATATTTAAAAGTAACAAGAGAAGTAGTCTGGTTCCTAACATCTTCTAAATACAGATGTTGCCAACTCTCAGAATTTTCAATCACAGTGAGAAATTAGGTCTATGTATTGGGCTGCTGCCTTTGAACTTGCACCCGTGGTAAAGAGGATAGGGATATGGGACTAAAAAATTAGTATTTTTCAAAACTTTTTCCTATATTGAAATCCTGTTTTTAGCAAGCATATGGACTTTTACTGAAAGTTAAATGGCTAATGCCGATTAGAAGAATGTATGCATATGGTGCTTGGATGGCCTTGATATATTCTTTGCTCACAAATCCAATTCACCTGGAATAACTTTACTGTCATTCCTTGAAGACAATAGAGTTAAATGGGCAAAACTTTATTTTGCTGATTGTCTTTCTAGAAGCTCTTTCATTAAACCCCTTTGTTAAATTGCTTAATGAAGTAACAAGTTCTGCTTGAATATTTGACAGTCTGACACCAAAAAATATAAAAAACATTAATGCTGGAACACTCTTATTTCACCATCCACTCCAAATAGATACGTAAGCTATAATCTTAATCTTCTGTAGGGTAACTTTAGTTTTAAAGTATTACTAAATGCTAAGTTTGCATGCTGAAACAATAGACATCTTCAAAATTAACTCTCTTTTCATAGAAAGTCACCTTGGAATTGGTATAAAATATTCTTGTACCTTAAGATTTTTTTTTGGGGGGTGGGGGGATGGG
>JANIJG010007812.1:48756-67160 GCA_024611175.1 Megaceryle torquata
AAAGCACTTTAGCTTTTTATATCACAGGATAATGTAAACTAGGAATTAGACTTTCCCTTTTCTTTCTTTTTTTTTTTTTTTTTTTTTTTCCATTTAATTATTATTTCTGTTGCAGCAGAGAGTGAAATAACTTTTGGGTAAGGGCTGGGTAAAAAAAAAGGTCATAGGATCTTGGCTCCTGAAGTGGAATTCAGCCCTATACAGTGCAAAGCAAGATGTACTTCCCTCAGACTAGGATCCTCAGCAGCTGTTATGTTGTGTACAGAGCCTCATATATTGTGTAATTTAAAACCAAAACATAACAAAAAACACCCTCCAAAAAAGAAACTTCAATTTTCTAATGCCTTCCCTATTTTGGTTGTGGCACCTATTTCTGGCTAGATGTGAAGTAAGATTGCAATTCACATCCAACACTCTGATCTGGGCTTGAATCACAGAATGGTTGAGTTTGGAAGGGATCTTTTGTCCAAGACCTCTGAGTTGGAGTAGCAGGGTTAAAGGAGTGGGTTGCCCAGAACCCAGGCATGTTTTGACTGTCTCCATGGGTTGAGACTTGACAATCTCTCTGGGCAACCTCTTCCAGTGCTTCATCATCCTTGCAGTACAAAAGTGTTTCCTGATGTTCAGATGGAACCTCCTGTGTTTCAGTTTGTCTGTCATCTATTTGAAAAAGACAGTAAGGACTACCCTTATAACAACTAAAACAAAAACCAGCTAGCTGACAGGTATTCTACACTAGCTTGGTGCAGTGAATACTTGGGACCTCTTTCATCACAAGAGTGTTTAAACCCACACCTTCCACTTCTCAGAAAAATGCCACAACTACTTCAAAGGAAAGGTTTTCTGGAGACAGCCATATTCTACTCCACTTGTTTAATTACTCAAGTAATAGCAATAATCAGTATTACTATTCAAGGTTCATTTTGTCAGAGAACCAGTGGAAGAAAGCATAATTCTGAAGCCCTGTAATGAGGGCACTCATCTGGGAAGGATTCAGATAGTTTTTTGCAAGGACTGCTTATGCATTTTTGAATGACTCTTAATATTAACATGTTCTCACTGGCTTCCTTTTTTTTTTCCAATGAATCCTGATTTTTTTTTTTTTTTTTTTAACAGTACCATTGTTTTAGCAGGAGAACTTAACATGTCCCTCAGTTTAGAATAGTTATCAGGGAGTCTGTGGTAAACTTTGGAACTGCGCAGGAGATATGTTTGAACCTCCTCTGGCTTAGAGGCATGGAAAGCCTCATTCATTCATGTGTTTGCTGAAGCTGTGTAAAAAAAGACCTCTTCTAATCTTGGTTTAAAAAGAAAAAAAAGAAAGGATTAAAAAAAAAAAAAAGGTGTGGGGTGTTGGAGCATGGGCCAGCCAGTGTGAGAGTGCACCAAAGATATTGAGGCTTGAATTCACTTTGATGTAAATATTTCTGAGTGACCCAAAGTGAAGTGTTTGTGTGTCTCAGGCACAAACAACATAGAAGAACCTCTCCTCTTCTGGATTTCTTTTTTACTAGCTTTCATGGTTCCCTGCAGATAGCATTTGTGTTACAGATACCATGTTGAGATACTCGGCTTTTCTCATATGTTGTGTATGGTCCTTAGGTAGTCCTGGCTATCACAATAAATAAGTCTGTCAATGCCTTAATTGGTGAATGCAGGTATATCCCAGGATTTGGAGGTGTTTGGTCCTGCATTTATTACTTAGCCATCTCCTCCCTCCTGCATGTGGGTTCCCATGGGCCAAAAACAGTGCTGAGGCATGCTCGGACCAGGTTTCCAATTTAAATGAGCAAGGGACCAGGGCTTTTAGGAGATGAAATGGTATGCGCTCACCACTCTGTGTAAGTGCAGTCTTATTGAGGAATACCCTCAGTTTCCACAGGAGATAACTTTGTTTTCATGTAATGCTTGTTGCTAGATAATAATACTATTTTTTTTCTCAAATCTCTAGTCTCAGTTTACTGTTAAATACATGATTTTTAAAAAACAATACAAACTTGGAGCTGTATAGATGTAATACTTAAAAAAGAAATAAAATTATTGACAAGAATATTTATTAAACTAAAAAAATTACAGCCTAAAATTCTACATTTGAAAAATGTGTAAAATTTCTCCAATAATTTACACTTACTCTAGTGAACCACAGTTATATTAAAAAGGAAAAAGGTGTTAATTTGTGGACGATACAAAAGCATCTAAAATGCATTTTTTTTAATTCCAGAAAAGAGGGAGCAAAAAGACAGAAAATTGGTGGGTACTGTTTTGTGTGCAATTCCCAAGTATATTTTTAAAACAACATTGAATTTTTATAGCCAAATTATATTTTCTGCTAACAGGGAGTTGGGGAGGGATGAATAATAGAATGATTGACAAATCTTTTAGGGCCTGATTTTACAAGATGCTGCGCACCTCTTGATTGCTGCCAATCACTTTCATTTTCTTTCAGTCAATCCGAGAACATATGGCATTATTCAGATGGTGCTGAGCACCTTCAATCACAGTCCTCATAATGCCACAACATCCTCATTCTGTGCAAATGTGAGAATTGCTGTTGACATTTTAAATTGGAGGGTTATTTGGTCTTTGTCTGGGCAAACTCCCAGCTGATATAAATGGATGTTCTGCCTGAGGAAGGATTGCAACAGGAACAATAAATAATCAATTTTATAAGTGATATTGTATATACACAAACTATGTGAAGTATCAATTTGGTTCATAAAATTCTTTACCTCTTCCGCTTTTATTTGCTGGGGGGAAAAAAAAAAGGCGTTCTTTTGGAGAACTGAAGTTTAGTTTACTCTCAGTGCAAATTTTGAAAAGTGGAAACTTTGGGTGTTATGTGCACAAGGCAGTTGATTTGAAGAGATCAGAAAGGTGTTTAATTTAAAAGAAAAAAAAAAATCAATTTCAACATACTGATTTGTCCTGCATTACAGTTACCTGTAGAGAACCTCTAGTCATGTCTATCTGTTTTTGATGCCTCTACAGAATAACTGTCCAGCATCCTCTGCCCAACCAATCAGAATGTAGGAAAATCTACCGATATGACGGAATCTACTGTGAATCTACCTACCAGAAGTATGTTGAAATCTGTGTGAGTCTTGCCTTTAGCTCGTGCATTTAGTGCTCGTGCTCTCCCGCTATTCAGAAATTACACGTGTTGAAACTGTACACTTCTACTTGTGTGCAAAACCTCTACGCCAGGGACAGAAATATATTGCTTAATTCTTTGAGATTGTGTTCTAAAAGCTAAAAAGCAAATAAAAAACCCTAAGACTTTACTAAATCTCTTAGGTATGCTTCTGTACAGTGCAATAAACAAGAATATATGCATTAGAAAATCTAGGCAAAATGTATTGCACAGGTGCTTCACATCTTAGGGATTTGAAAGGTGTGTTATGTATAAATTAGCTGTCACTTTTTTCAGTTGTGTAATGGAATGATGAGTTGTAATTTGCATAATCCTTTAAGAAGTCAAATTATACTGTCATGTAGCAGACTTAACATGCTAGCTAGGATTTCATAGCTTTGCAGCTAATTAGTATGTACCTTACAGGACAGTTAAATTGAAGTTGAGTCCTCTTGCTTTGCAGTCATTTGCCTTTGTCCATTGCCCTAACAGAGCCTGTTTTTGTGTGTAACTCAAGGTCTTTACTGGTGCTTCTGACAGAAGTGCTATTGTTGGGGCAGGCAAATGAAATGTGCTTGACTTCTGTTACTTTTGCAATCAGTGAAGTTTCTATTTTATTGTAGTAAGGATTTAACAATCTGTTTCTACATAGAATTGAAAAGTATGTATTTGACAGATATATTGTAGATGATGTTATTAATATATTGCAAATGCATTATGAATTTCCTGTTATCTCACTGGATTTTGAAAGCTCTTTCTCTTGCTTAGTGTTTACTTTTCATACTCCAGCTATGTTCTTGTTTTGTATCCCAATGTTATCATTATCATCTCGTGTATAACCGATTTCATTTGCTAAAAGCCTCTTAACTTCTGAAACCCAACTGTACTCTGAATTGCAACAAAATGATTATTCCTCAAGGCAGTTGTACTCCCTATAACTTTTTAGGTCATATTTTCTCATCCCCTCTTTTTATTCCATAATCTGCTGCTTGTTTCCTGAATCTTTCCTTTTAGTAATAGGTACAGCCACATCAGTAAAAGCTGTTACTTCAGTGTAAATGAAGAGTGTCATTTTGGTTTACAGAAGTGAGAGGAAAAGAAAAATATAGATTTATCAATATAATTACAGCACCACTGTAACTTGGTGAGCAAAAATGAAAATCTGACCTCTTGCTTGGCTTCTTTGTGAATGACTGTTTTTGGAGATATGATTTATTCATGATTTTACATTGACATAAATATTTCTTGCACTTTTTGAATTTTTGATAGTTTTTCCCCTCTATCTGTCCAAATAACAGCAGTGTTCAGGGTAACTGAATCAGTCTAGATCTAGCATAGCTTTAAATGTCACCATATCACTTAACTTCAGTCTTGTAACTTCTCTTCAGTAAGCATAAAAATGTATTCATTTGTTTAAACGCATGAAGCAGATTTGTTGTGCACTATTTATATCAGTTTTTAGAACGACTTCAAGATTTTGAAACTTTGTGGAAGTAAGAAAACTTGGCACAGTTTGTCATGAGTGTTAAATACAGTGA
Organism: Megaceryle torquata; assembly: GCA_024611175.1. Lineage (NCBI taxonomy): Eukaryota > Metazoa > Chordata > Aves > Coraciiformes > Cerylidae > Megaceryle > Megaceryle torquata. The sequence continues at coordinate 53,425 of JANIJG010007812.1, forward strand.
TGGCTTCACTTTCATCTCTGCAACATAGTTGATTATCTTTGCTTGGATGACCACAACCACCTACCTCAAAAATACTTTTCAGAAAGCATTTGAGGAAGTAACCTTTTTAGTCAAATCTTAATGCTAATAAATACTAGAAATAACAGTTTGTAAGAGTTCTTAAAGATGTAGATTAATAAATACATTATAATACTATATTAAAAAAAAAAAAAAAAAAAGGGCAGCTTTTTGCAACACAAGTTCCTGAGGATCTGGATTAATGTTTTCATTAATATATATTGATTAGGTAAAATAGTAAACATTTTAAGACAGATCCCTTTAGGCTATTTATGATCTCCTATTGCAACTGAGCCTCATAGCTGCTGCTAGATATCCTGCTCAGACCAGAGTGGAATACACAGTTTCAAAAGCTGTTGGTAAAAGCTCAGATGATTTTTATATGTATTTATATATAAAAATATATATAGTTGTGTTATTTTCCTAATCATTCTTAAAAAGATGTTACCACTGCGGTTTTTGAAGTAGATAATAGGTCTTGAGCTATGGAGGTAAATCCAGAAACCTGTCAGTTACTGTGCTGGAATACAGCTGTCCATCAACTCCTGTATACTTGCCCTTTTCTTTTCCAGTCCCCATAGCTGTAGCCAGGAATGTCCAGGCACTTCTTTTGTGATGTCAAACAAAGCTGACAACAAAAAGAAATATTTCTCATTCAGTTCTAGTTACTTCACTGTAACCAAACTGCCAAGGTTTTTCCCTCTTGCCTGGGTTGGAAATCTTTTCTTCTGCTTGGTCGGACACCTATGCTTGCACTCTTGTTCACCTTTATGGAGTGTCAAACAGTGAACAAAGCCCAGGTGGATCATCTCCAGAGATAACTGAAGAGGAGCACAGCTCTCTGCCCATGCTCCAGTTTTATTTGTTGCTAAATTATAAGGAGTATTGGCATGTCAAGAATAGGGTATTTTTTTGCTTGTCTGCAGGAAGTCTCTGTTGTGTACAAGCAGAGGATATCTCAGGGTTGTTCGTTTTGTTTCTTTTTTTGTTGTTCTCAGTCTGGAAGTTATTCCATTCATAAAGAAGCCCTTCGGAGTATCCCCTGTGTCATGAGGGGAAATTCTCAGTTTGGTGGCTGTTGTGTGCTATCCCCAAATTAAGGGTGGAAGAATCATCTCTTACTCATTTTATCCTGTCCATATTAAGCACACTTAAAGGTCATGTCTCTCTTCAGAGCAGTATAGATAATAGTAAAGAGTTCTACAATGAAGTATGTCTTCTGAAGCCAAGAGCTTGGAATAAATGTGAGGAAAACACCTCACTCATTTAAATCCCAGAAATATAGCTATGGTCTTATTGGCTGGTTTTCATTCATTTCTCTGCAAGTTAGTGAAATGAGCACAGAATAGAAGGTTCATTGACTTCAGTCTAAGTGGAGCAATTAGACCTGGAAGGTGTAGCTTGGTCATATATACATGATCATCCTAGGCCTGGAAATGTTTATAACATCCAAACTTAACCAATGCTCTCCTTAGACTGTAAGTTGACTCAAATACATAAATATTTGTAGAACTGAGAAAACAAGTCAAATCTAAACCATTCCTGTCAGTCTTTAAGGTTTAAATTTAAGTTTTGCTTATTTATCAAAAGGATAAAACAAAACCAGAATTCCTTTGTATGCCTAAGAAATCTAAAGGCCCTGGTAGACAACACAACTGAGAATATAAACCTTTGAATGGGCCAGGTAGCTCAGGGTTTCTACTGAGGGAGTTCAACCAGATAGAGAACATAGGAAGATGGAGGATTTCTTGAGGTTTTTGGTCTGCAGTACTCATCACTACCTCACTGTGAGCAAAACAGTAAAAGACCTGCAGAGTAGAAGCTAATGGTTCCAAATGGAGATTCACCACTTTGTGAAAGTGGGTTAAATCACTTTTTGTCATGTTGGTTGGTTTGTTTGTTTGTTTGTGTGTGTGTGTGTTTTGTGTCTGTGTGTGGGGGGTTGTTTGTTTTGTTTTGTTTTGTTTGGCTTGTTTTTGCTTTTGTTTTGTTTTCATCTTTTTGTTTCTCAGTTGTGTAAATTGACTTAGGCTTTTCAGACTTTTTGTTTGTACGTTCTGACTCATCTGATATCATATAGCTGAGGAAAAGATACAGTACTCTGAAACTATTTATTTTAGCTGCAGGAAAAACATGTATCACGTAGGACAACAGCGCTGTCATTCAGGCTAATGCTGTAGGGTACATGAGCTTTTTTCCAACAATTACTTCAGTATCCTATGTTGAGGGATTAACCTAAGAGAACATACTGAACAGGCTGCTGTTTTATTTGATCTACTCTAGTAAAACAGGAAGGAGAGGCCTCCATCTTCTTGCACAGTGGACCTTTCTTTACAGTGATACTCCCTCACTTCACATGTTGGTTTTTCTCCTTGCAAGGTGAATTTAACAGGTGTATCTGAAGAACATTCTATGTGTCTCCTCTTTATAAATTTGAGAATTTAACAGGTGTATCTGAAGAACATTCTATGTGTCTCCTCTTTATAAATTTGACCTCTCCTTAGGGAATATTGAAAGCTAATAACCTAGTTCATTCTCTATCAGCAAATGGCAGAGAAGCCACTGCTAACTCATGTAACAGGCATTTTAATATAAATCACCTGATTCTTCCAGCCTCAGTATGAGGCTGCCTGGCAAAACTTTCTGCCTGTTACAGCTGCTATGTCTGTTCTCACCCTTATATAACTTTGACTGTATTTGTGAGTTCTCTGTCCTGAGCTACTCTAGATGTCTTTTGCAGGAAGTAATAAATAAGTCTTTAAGCAAGTTTAAAACACATCTAAAAGTGAAACAAGGTCTCCTTAAATGTAAGATATGAGTGGACTTTCTCTGGGTAAGAAATGAGATGAACTGTGCCACTTTAAAATGATTAATGATCACTGGTTATCATGAAGTTGAATATCTAATCCTTGGCTGATTGGAGCATCTGAGAGAACAGCACTCAAAAAATGCAATTTTTCAATAACAGAAATTTTGTCCTACTTATATCTCTATTATGACACAGATGTTTCACTGTCTTTAAAATTTTACTTTGAGATTACATAGCCTGAATAGAGAATAGGTGTGATGCATACATGTTACCTAAAAATATTCTTAAACTGAGTAATAAAGGGCTCTGTTCAGGTTTACAAAATACTGTTTGGTGTATAGTTCAATAAAAAATTTGGAGATTCACTTAATCTTTTCAGTATCTAATTGTAATACCTATTCTGAGTTAAATCGTGAAGTGAACTTGGTATTGGTCAATTGACCAATTAGACAATTACCTTATGCTGTTTTGCACACAATCCATGTTAAACTGTCTGGGTCTTCAGGTCTCTTAACCACACCCTTTCAATAAAATATTAGTCAAAGTTTGCTAATCCCCTCTTAAAACAGGTTTTCTGATATTCTACAGAAATTGCTTTTGCATTTCATTTTAGGTATGATTCTTTTTGTGGTGTTTGTTTTGTGGTGGGGGTGTTTGGTTGATTTTTTTGAGTCATGTTACTGGTTTCAGAAACGGAGAGATCAATTCAAATTATCTGTGACTGAGCTACACTGTGTATTGAGCAAGGTTTCACTTTCCGCATGCTCTTTCAGTAACTTTGCTGCTTTGCCACAAATACAGAAGCGTTAATACCAAGTATATCCAAAATATTACTTAGGGAAGTACTGAGCAAGTAAACAAGTTTATTTGGCTTACTGTTTCTATGATCATTCAACGACTTGGGGAAGAGTGGGAGGGGAAAGGGAAAATTATTATCCCGCAAATAAAAGGAGCTATCCAAATACCTTCCCAAAGTGCAATGAGTTCCAGTAACAAAGCTATCCTGGAGCATTTTAGGTGTGCTTGTGAAAGATAGAGTTCCAACTCCCTGCCACCTTTTGATTTGAAAGAACATTATAAGATAGCAACAGTCTTGCAAATTCTGGTTCTTTTTAGAAGGAAAATTAAGATTTTTAACAACTTTAGGAGAAAGAAAATCCTGCCTATCTTTAAATTAACTGTACTTATTGTTGGTTAAAGTACTGTTACCTTATTTTTAGTTTGAAGTTTTCTATCTTTTAGGAAGCAGAAACATACCAAACCCAGCATTAAGAAGCTGAAAAGTCTTTAATAGTCACGATTCTCCTTAGTTCTTCCTCCCCACTTAGATACTTGTAGCCAGTGAACCAGTGATTGGTTATGCTCCGCTTTGACACAGCCTTCTCACTGTTAGCAAGGCAAGTTTTAGAATTTGAACACTTCTTCTGACTGTTTGATGAAGTCCTTCTAGTTTGAATACTAATGAGTATAGTTTGTTAGTTTTTCTTGTGCTCAGGGATGACAGATATAAACTAGAATCGTGTCATTGCATGCTTTTTGAAACAGAAAGATTCTCTATCTCAACATCAGTAGTGATTTATATAATCCTTTCCTGTTGCTACTCAGGGTTTATTTCCTTGTACATCAAAGGATCATTTTGCTGCTCTAGCCACAGCATTGCACTGCAGGGTAATATTAATTTGGTTATCCACCATCATCCATAGCCTCTTCCTAAGTTATTATATTGTCTTTGTTTGGAGTTTGTGCTCTTAGTTACGAGATAGACAGCTTTGTGCTCGGCTGTGTTAAAACACATCTTATTCAGGTGAGCCCAGCCTGCCATGCAATCTATGGAACTGACAACTCCCTGGTATTTACCATTTTATTATCTTTTGTGTCGTCTGCAAATTTTCCCAGGAAGGATTTTATGTTTTCTTTCACATCACTGATTTCTTCTCCTACACAAGTACTCCATGGGGAATAAAGGGCTCAAGAAGTTCTTTCCCTGCACAGAATGTTTGGGGTAGACCTAATCCATATTTCAGAGCTTCTGGTCATAATGGCTGGGAGCAGATTAGGGCTGCCAGCACTGATGAGTTGCAACCAAACAGGGGCAGTGAGTCATGAGCACAGTCTACGTGCAGCACTTTGAGATAGCTGCAGCCTTTCCTTAAAGTAATGTGAGGCTTGTTTTACATAGCAATGCTGTTGAAATACAGAAGACAATTTTCCCTTGAATATTTGTGTGTCTGTGTGTAGGGATAGCTACTAGTGATTTCCCCCCCCCCCCCCGCCTCTTTTTTTTTTTTCCCTCTCCTAGATCTGTTTCTGGAAACAAAGCTAGATTATTTGCAAATGGTTAGCAAATTTACTGAATATATTTATCCAAAAAGAAGGGGAAAGAAGTGGTTTTTAGAAACACTGAAATATTTCATATTTTTCTTTAAAAATTAATTTTTTCAAATTTATTTTTCAAATTATGCTTTTATTTGGAACTAAATCTCCTTATCAAATGACTAGAAGATGAAATAATGAATTCATCAAACATAATGCTCTATTAAAAAATAAGTTCAGTGTTTACCAGAAATGAAGCTTTCAGATAACATCTTGTCCTTCATTTTTTCCTCCACACCTCTACCCCCAAAAGGATTTCTTTGAACAAATCTCAAAATTGTACTCTGAAAGTTTTTATTTATTTATTTATTTATTTGGCTCCTTAGCAAACCTGTGCAGCACTATATCTTGCTTGAGTTTAAGCCTTAAGTTGTTCAGCGATCTATTAATTCTTCCACCTAGCCATAGGGCTTCATGATACAGAAGTGACACAACTCATGTTTCGCATCCAGATGCAGCAATATCACTAAACTGACTAATCTGTGACAAAACTGCTGACTTTCCTCTAGCTTATGATAGCAATATCTGTAATCAATTTAGAATATTTATACTGATTTGCTTTCTTTCTAGGACAAATCCAGTTCCAGTTAAAATATACAAAGAATTAACATCATCTCAGATTGTTCTACAGAAAACAAGACTTGCATTACATTTTGTAGTTATTTTTTTACTGTTAGACAATATTTTTGTCAGGTGTTCATAGATTTAAAGTTCCATGTTCACATCCCCATGTGTAAATTATACCAATAAACTTCTGAGAAGAAGGAATATACAATAATTTTAGGGAAAAAGACAATGGAAGAGTAAAGCATACTTCTGCTTGAGTGCAGCAGGAAGGAAGGTGACAATTCTTAATTTATGTCATTTTTAGGTATAAAGCAATCCTGTGTTGTTGATTTTTAAAATAAATAAGATGAAACCAAAAAACCCCCAAACAAAACCCCAATAAACAAGAACAAAATCACAATTTCGTATGAACAAAAAATTATATAATTATGATTTGCCCTTAATTTCTGTTAAATAAGGAGTAAATTACTCATAAATACCAAACAAAATTGGATCAACAAGAATGAAAAACACAGGCTGTTATACTTCAATTTTTTCCGGCTCATTGAGCAACAGGAGACTCAGTGAAATCAGGTACCTTTGCCTGTTATAGTTGCATTGAACTTTCTCTTAGTTTCATAAGTGATGTTGGGTCTGTGCCATCTTTTGAGATTTCAGGCTGTGATGCAGAGTAGTTTAAGATGCTGTATCATGTACCATTTAATCAGGCTGCACCATTTAGAGTATGTGTTGTGTACTGGGAATAATTTGTGTGTAAAGTCTTTCCAGCTGCATCTATATAAAAGGTGAAATTCCCTTTCCTCTACACAAAAGTCATCTAAATGGACTGTGGGGAGTGAAGCAGCAGTTGAATGAATTAATTTTGTGTAGCTGTCCGTAGCTGGCTGTGACACTACAGTGTGCTTTCTCTACAGCTGACTCACAGACAGGGCCCCTACACATCTTAGTGGAGTTGTTGGGCTGTTAAATCTCAGTGCATTGGTCAATTGTCTCCTTGCCTAGAAGTGTCCTCTATAGTATTCTACACCCTTGCTAAATTCCAGGGACTAATTTACATGCCTATGGTAGCAGCTCTGTAAGCCTCTGACTGCAGTGGACTTTGCTATCTATTATTGTTACCTTTGCTGCCTCTGAGATTGGAGCTCATCACAGCATTAGGGAACTTTAGCACTATCCCCTTCTGCTTTTCTTTTCCTCTAAGCTACTCTACATGCTACATCACATGGCTGGGGCAGAGGGGCTGTTTTGCATTCCCTCTTTCCCCAGTGGAAAATTTGCTATTTCTGAGAACTCCCTGTTGGCAATTCTTTGTGATGTGCATCTAGGCAGTGCATGCAATGGGAGGCAGTGCAAAGATTTTCAAGCTGTAAAATAGCTTGTGTAACCAGTCACGCTGCAGAGTGCAATGAGCTTGGCAGCTTGTTAGGCCCAGTTGGAAGCACCGCAGGGTTGCAGACACTCTCTGCACTAGGCTGGGTGTTAGGTAGTTGGTCACCTGTATAATCAGGGGCCAATACTGATCAATGTATTTGGTATAGCATATGCTGTTGCTTTGTCTAGCAGTATTTTCTTTGCCTCAAGAATGCTGCTGTGCTCTACATTTTGAGCTGGATGTTATATTAAAAAAGGACATTGATATTTTGCTAACTTGGCAAGTTGAATTGAGCAGTTTTTGATATTCAGTAGGTATAGGAAATGATCAAAGTATTTTGAGTGAACTACTGAGCTAAGATTAAGAGCAGAGTGCAAGCCAAGTCTATAGTGTATTTTGATATGGCTTGGTCAATTGGAGGCATTTAAATGGTGTAGTATCTCACTGCGTCAGCAGAAACCCTCTATAGCAGACACTATTTTACTTGCAAAACTGTTCTTTTACTGATATTGCTTGTTTTGCTAATAAGTGAGGATCTTATTGTATGATTCCAAGTCAGACCTTTGCTGATCTAGCTGATTACACGTGTAGTACTTGGCCACAGTAGCGTACAGAGATTGTCTTATTGGCAAAATGCTCTTAATGCAGGTATCTTCTGATTTTTAGTAGTTCACTTTATTTCAAACACTTTTTTTTCTTTATTCTCAACAAAAGATTCCTCTTGTAGAATTTGAAGGGACATTAGTTGTTCCACGACTCTGTAGTTAATAGTCATTGGGATAAAGAGACTCAAGAGCTATACTGCATTTAAAAATAATCCTATTTTTCACAATATAATTAGTTTGTTTGTTTGTTTGTTTGTTTTTCTAATTTGAGATAGTCTTGTTGTAGACTTGAATTAAGGGTGAGAAACCTCATCATCTCAACATATTTCACTTTTGGTCTTCATCGAATCCTGATGGTGGCCTGATTTGCCTGATTAAATGTGACAGTGCTGAATCTCACATGATGGAAATCAAATGATGTAAATGAAAACTTTCCAAAAGTATTTTGAACTTTTTCACCTCCTCCAAAATCTCTCAAATGAAATTGAAGTGAAAGGCTTGGTGATCATAATCTAGTCAGGCGTAATGCCTTGCTGTGTGCTTTGGGCAACACCTGGATCTTATGCCTAAGGGAACATTTTATAGTTAATATAGCAGGAGGCCCCCTTGCTTCCAGGGGTACCCCTATGCTTTTAGAACCACTGCATTGCTTCTTGATTACTGATGATGGTTATGTTACATTCTGGACCCAGTGTGACAGATGGAGGCAGTTCTGATTCATATCACCCTGGGGAGCATCGGGTGTGTATTCAGACCATGCAACAGCATCAATGGTAACTATGGCATTGAAATGGCTAGAAAAGCCATGGAATCAGATAATCATCCATAAAAGAGTACTACTGAATGGCTGTGAAGTTCACAGCTGGTAGAGTTGTATCTTAAGGGAGCATGGTACTGTGTAACAGGCTAAGTCTGCTGGTGTGTTACGGGACAGGTTAAGGGAACTTCATTAGATAAGGTTTTTCCATTGTTGTTGTTGGCTTATCTCTGCCTCACCTCCTCCATAAGTTTTCTTGCAAGTTATACACAGATGTTTTGTGAGATGTCAAAATAAGAACAAGCCAACTGCTCCAGACATAGGTTGTCTTGTGGAGGTGAAACTGAATTCTAATTGCTGACATTGTCATTAAATGTTATGAAATACATTCCAGAATGTCAAAAATTACATTAACTTTTCTGACACTTGAACACTCCATTTTTTTTCACTTGCTCAGATACTTGTTGCATTCCTGCAGCAATGCTTACTTTATAACAGTAAGAATAGTTCAAGCAATGAACTATTCATACCTTCTCCTAGTTTACACCAGATACCATCTATTTTAAGTTGAAACTCAGGAATAGATCTTCTGCCTTATTTTGAGGGAGAGTCTTCTAAGAATTCCTAAGAAAGGTGAATAAATGTCATGTTTTACACATGTTCAGGTAATTCCTATATGAGAATTGGCTGACCCTTCAATGCACTGGTTGTTATTAGGATAAGTGCCCTTTTCCTCAGCAGCAGTTTGAGGTGGAGTCCTTCCCTGAGCTTCCAGACTTGTAGAGCCTCTGTAGTTACCATTGGCCGTTCAGCTCTTGCAGGCATCTAAGTACAAGGACTTGGTAGCATGGCAGCAATATGATCAGGGTTGGAAGTAGGAGTTTTCTTATTACTTTTACTTGCTACTGGAAAACATCAGAGTCCTGATGTGTGTGGTCTCATTCCTGCCTGCCTATGAACACTCTTTATCCATGTGCTGTTTGGCTGTTTGCAGTAAACTGGAGCATAGCAGAAAATAATGTTCCATGTTGGGCTCTGCAAAGGGAAGTAGGGCTTTACAAGTGCTCCTCTGCACTAAGAGTTGCTGCTTGGCATGTTTGAGGTTTGTTTACTCTAAAGGAGTAGTGTAAGGCTTATCTGTTTACAGATACATATTTGATAAGAGGTGATTTGTTTAAATATATTAAAATTAATTTTGGTCTGTTCTTTTCCTAGATTAACACCTATATATTGTGTATATCTAAGACTAGTTTGTAAATCTCAAATTAAGTAAGTGCTTACTTATGGTCATCACACCTCTCCTATTTGTACCCAAAATACCATATTTGTGACTTTGTAGGATGCTTGCTTTGACTCTTGTGTGTATACATTTTGACTGACAGATAACTAAATCGAGTAGATAACTTCATAACTCATACCAAATCCAGAGTATGCAAATATCAGCCCTTTATTGTTGTGTTTAAGCATAATTTTACATCTGCATTAGAATGAAAAGCATAGTTTGAGTTGATACACATGTTGCATGTTGCATAGCGGTAGCAAGATGACATCAAGAACAGAAAATCATTATATTTTAGGCCAACTGCTGTAGTAACTATAAACAGGAAATTACTGTGTTTCTGTTTGTTCTTTTTTCTTTCACATCCGTGCTTATGTTTTGATACTGAAATTCTTCCCACCACTAACCTGTATTCCTGTTTATGCGTTGCTGTCCTCATCGCTTCCTCTGTCACTGCTTGTACTCACTGTTCCTTAGCTGCCAGCCCTAGAAAGACAGGTACATTGTTTATTATGGCAGGCCCACCAGTACTCTGTAGAGCTGTTGGGGTTGCTTGGATAGGTAGATCAGTGCTTGATACTGCTTTTAATGTGCCCATCACTTCCAACGATATTTCCCTTGCCTTGAGGCTTGTGTTTGGGAGACCACAGTGTGCATTCCAGATGGTACTGCAAACAATGTTTGCCTGGGAAAAACAGGTAAATATAATGAAGCAGGGAGGTAATTGAGGAACTGTACTTGTGTAATTTGATTATGGTCTCAGATGCAAGTCATGCAAAAAATACTACTTAAAATAAATGCTGGTGTTACAATGTTTATTATATGGTAGTAAACAATCCACTCAATAAACATGAAAATTTAGGCCAGAACTGTAAATTACCACACTGGTGAAGAAAAATATGCTAGAATGAACTATCATGCTATTGCTTATGGATTTTTTTTGGCAAGGGGCTATTTCAATGATGTATTTGAAAGCAGATTTAGAACATGGAAGTCATGCTGGGTTTTAGGTTTTTTAATCCTCATTTCAGTTGGATAAACCCCCCTTGATTTGGTATACGGACAAGAGAATTTTCTAAAAATGTATTCTGCTCTAGGATGTCTGTAAGTGTGAAATGTGTGAGGTGTTTTTTCTATGGGCCTTTTTCTTTAACTCCCTTGCACATGTGCCCACCTTCTTTCAAGAACTGTTAAGAAAAGTCTGGATACTGTGAATATATTTGGGTTTTTTGTCATTTAAAGTCTTCTATGTCCTTAAAACTCAACAAACTGCTGTAAGGCTCACTAGTATTTTTTTGAAAACAAAAAGTGGTTTGACAAAAAATTCTATTTTCCTCCAAAGTGTGATCACATTTCTGTTTTTCAGTTCCTACCAGAGTAATTGAGTGGCTTTCTCCAGAAATTGTTTTTACAGATTGTCAGAGGAAAATTTGATTTCATATAAATCAGTGAGATCTACCTTCCTTGAGATGCCTGGGTCTTTATTAGGTAGAAGCTGCTATTACCTTCAACTATCTCAGTTGCCGTAAGACTAGTCTCTCATTTGCCTTGTGCCTTGCGTCACTGACTCCTGGGTGCGTAAAATCGTGTCTAATTGGAACAGCAGCATTTTAAATCTACTGTGGACTCTCTTTTCTTAGCTGTGTTTCATAATACAATGTAAAATAAGTCTATATACGATATGGCATATGTATCAAAGAGTATCAAAGTTCACTGTTTATAATTTAAAAATTCAGTGTAAATACCCAGTGATTTAGATTGATTTCTCTCTGGACATGCAACTCATATTGAGGGTGGAGGGGTGGGGATCACCATATGAGTCTGTAGCTTGGATGATGATGTGAATTACATCCACAGACAGGTGCGAGTTTGGTTTTCACACTGGTGTACATGTATATATGTATTCAGGGACACAAAACCACATACAACAGGAAAGTTAAATCATTCCCATTTGATTCAGAGCATGCCTATAGGAAGAGTGCTCAGAGCAGTAAAGAGCATGTTAACTCAGAGTATTTAAAACTGTAGAGCCAGAGACACTCAATCACTGGACTTGTACTTGGGAGGCGTTAATGGATAACACGCTTACTGAGACAAATGAAACTCCTGCAAGTTGCAGGAGCAACCCTGGTTAGCTGAAAAGTCAGCTGAAGCAGAAGAAATATGGCCAAAGAGACTAGCATGGGCAGAGGCTGACTGCTGTGGTGGTGAGGGAAAGAGGAGGATGTAAAGGGGGGAGCCCTCTGGTCCTTAGAGGGCACTGCTCAAAGCTGAGACAGTTCTCATGTGTGAAGGGGAACTGGAGAGCTGTATTGCCTAAAGCTTTCTGTACAAGTGAAAGTAAAGGGTACTTGTTTTTTGAACCCATGGAAAAACCTGTGTATCTTTGTTTCAACTGTTGCATATACTGGAAGGGATGAGATGAAAAAAGAGGCACTAGAGCTTTTTGCTTCTGCTCCTGGTAGCTGGAGAACAAGGCCATCGTTGTCTCGCAGAAATAAAGTAGGTTGTTGTGGAGGGGTAACCAGGAAAGCCCATTCTAGTCACTGGGCCAGGGAAAGTGCAAAAGACAGTGATACAGTTTTCTCAGACTAGGGGAAGCTTAGATGCTTGTGGATGTAGTGACACCCATGCAACAGCTAGATGAGTGGAAAGGAGTCTTCCACAACTGCTATGGTGTTACGCATCCGAGGGAAGATCTGTTGTGTGCCAGCTTCAGATAACCTGAACATGTGCTGACTGCAGTTGTAACATTTATGGAAAAGAAAACAAGGCCTTTGAGTTCCATATCTACAAAATGCTTATGGCAAGTGCAGGTAGCTAATTGCATTATCAGTTGCAGAGTCAAGTGGGATGCAGCAGGGGAACACTAAGTTAAAACACTTCAGTGCCCTTTCCATAATCAGAAGTGAAACACTCTATTCTGTGACTTCTCTGAGTTTGGGGATTTTTTTGCTGTGGGGTTTTTCTTTTGGAGTTCTTTTGGATGAAGAAAAGTTTCCTTATTGTGTAGTGCAGTTTTCTTCCTTTCCTGGACAGCGAAAATGTAGGCTTTGAATGGCAAACATGTTCAAACCTCGCCCAAGACTACTACTTGTTATTAGTCAGACTTAAATGCTAAGCTTTACCTGTGTTTACTGCTCAGTTCTTGTGGCTATTTTTTTGTTAAATGTATCAGGATTTTGTTAAAAATCCATTGTCTAATTAAGGCCTAGAATCAAATAATGATCTTTAGAACATTTTATTGATTGAAAAACTGGAATTGCAGAGACACAAAGACAGGGAAAACAGCTTTTTTTTTTTTTACTTCAAAATCTGGATCCCAGATAGAGCAGTACACTGGAAGATGTAGAGTTTTCAGATCTGAAGGGTGGATTTACTACTTTTCAATGGAAAACATTAGGAAAGCAGGAGAGAATCTTAAGCCTTTTCTTTTTTTTTTTTTTTTTTGAATCTATTTTATTTTTCTAGACTTTCACTTTAATGTCATGCCTATTACTATATTAATAGCATTATTCTATTCTTTTGTCTCAGAAATGTGTCCTGAATGTGCTTTTATCTCTCCTTATTATTGCTTGTAAACCTCACACTACTTCGCCACTGTGGCACAGCTAATGCTCTTTTCCCTTGCCTAAGTCTACTGCAGTCTCTCCAGCTCTGCTGTCAATCACCAGCTGGATGCTGAGACAATTTTATTTTTTCTTCATATCAGTTTCTGTCAGTAAAGAGAAAATATTTTTTAAAATACAGTTTAAAAGATGAATGTCAGCCTGCTGAGTGACCTGGTAAAGGAGAATTGACTCTGCCAAGTTTGTTGTTTTGGTTTGTGCGTGTGGGTGTTGTTTTGTTTTGTTTTTGTTTTTGTTTTTGTTTTTTTTTTTTTTTTGGTGGGTTTTTTTGTTTGTTTGGTTGGTTTT